>JAOYMR010000027.1:12129030-12149373 GCA_025802075.1 Tenebrosternarchus preto
ATAAGAACCGAGTCTTAAGAGCTTAATGATAAGAACCGAGTCTTAAGAGCTTAATGATAAGAACCGAGTCTTAAGAGCTGTCCATGGATCCTCCCCAAACTGGGGAAATAGCTCTGATCACCCTTTCCTTCCCTTGAATTTCCCAGAGATGGAACAACACGGGGAAGCGGGAAGGTTGTGAACGGAGGGTAGGGCACGCAGGGGGCCAATCAGGTCGTGAAGGGAAAGTACGGAACAGAGGGGGCCAATCAGGTCGTGGAGGGAGTGCAGGGAATGGAGGGGGCCAATCAGGCCAATTTAGGCACTCTGGCAGCAGGGCGAGCTCTGAAAAGCCTCGGCTCCATCACTCCTCTTTAATGGCCTCAGGCGCAGGCCCCTCGCGCTTCTCACTTTTTTGCAAACTGTAATTAAGACCTGGCAGCGGCTCGTGGGCTGTTAGGCTGACAGCGGGCAGAGCTCCAGCCCCAGTGGAAACCGTATATCGCCACCTCCTGTGGATGGAACTTGAAAGCAGAGCGATGGCCAGCCACAGAGCTCACTCTACACAGCGCCCCCACCTCCAGCCTTTTATCGGGCCTCCCTGTTCCAGAGCTTGTTTTTACGTGAGTGGGAGGTTGGGTATACTGCTGCCTTTGTCCATTCGTTGACCCTGAAATTGTACATTTCAGCCCTATTTGATAGCCCCATATGGCAGATGATTGCTTTACTGAAACCTTCAGCATACATATCTGTACCGAACCTTCCAGTAAATCTGGCCTTTAGCTGGGGATTGTTCTCAATGTCAAATCCCTGTCCCATTACTCTACTGAAGCTGGGCAGCAGACTGCTTTTGGGACTTACGGTGGATGCCAAACTTGGAGTGCTGCCCGCACTTATTGATGACCAGTACCATGATGAGGAGGAATGTGCAAGCAAAAACGGCGAGGCCTACAGCAACTGACACCTGCACACAGAAACATAAGCCAGATCTGACGCCCAGTCGTGGGAGAACCATTATCGGTCTGCCAGATAATCATCATTCTCTTACCCCAAACAGCCTGTTTTCCAGTTTCTCCGTGACATCACCTATCGACTGGTTGGTAGCAGATGCTGGAGTATAAAAGCTTTTTGTCAGTCATCAAGATGAAAGTGACAGTAGCCACACTGTATTATTCAGGGCATCCAAATTGCACTGAAGATGGAGAGACTCAACATTCACTCCTGATATGAGAGCTTCAAATATAATGTGCAATATTATAAAGTAGTGAATAATTTAATTTGGTGGTGAACATAAATTACTTACTTGGGATGTTGGTTAAGACTGGCAAGTGGTTAGGAGAAAAAAAAAAGATTAATTCATTAAGTAATCATTATCCCACTTATAGATAATGAAGGCTCTGGAATTGTAATGCACTTTGCTGCTTCAAGAAATAATTGAGGTCTAACATAGGTGAAAAGTTATAAAAGTGATACTTTGGCACTGTTCATGTACTAAAATAATTATTATACTTGCCTTTGCCCTTATATATCCTATTAAGTTGATGAATAAGTTGTTTTTGGCAGCTTAATTAATGTGGACTGATGTTTTTTATTTCTAGATTTTCTGAAATGTATATGTATACATTTAATTTATATGTATATGTGTATGAATGCAATTTACAATTTTAAATATCTACTCTCTATAGTACACAGCAGTTGATCAATCAATCAATCTATCTATCTATCTATCTATCTATCTATCTATCTATCTATCTATCTATCTATGTTTTTCTAGATAGATAGATAGATAGATAGATAGATAGATAGATAGATAGATAGATAGATCATTTCAAACGAGATAGTATTTGGAGTACTTGGTGCAAAAGGCTTTATCACCTTTCCTCACAAAGGCCTCCAAAATATGTAACTCACCAGGGATGATCCCTTCTGGGTCAAGGGGGTCAAAAGGGTTGTCCATGAACTTGCCGTAGGCTGTTGCCCTGTCCCTGCCCAGTTTGTTTTCCACAATGAGCGAATAGTGGCCGTTGTTCAAGTGCGTCGGCTTGTTGAGGAACAGGCAGCCGTGCTGCACCGAACCGTCACCCGAGTCTGGGATCAGCTGAGTGTACGTGTACTGGGTCTCATTAAGTGGCGTCTCGTTGTACAGCCAGCGGATGGTCGGTGCGGGGTTGCCGTCCACTGCAAATGGGAAGCACCAGTGGTGTTGCTGCTCGGCCTCCCGCAGGAACAGGATCCTCACAGGGACTGGAGACCAGGGCGAAATGTGCGTCATCATTTCCTTTTAACTCACGCAATTAGAACAAAAGCAGGAGCATGCAGAATGGAAAAAGCTTTGCTTTGCAGGCTAAGGCATTCATACCTCCAAATTGTGTAAGAGCTTATTTTAGTTCAGTTTGGACTCACAGGGCTCTCTAAGCTTTACTCTTTACACAGTTGGAGCAACTTGTTAGGGAGGATTTTTCATTTCAGCACTTGTAACAGTTCTTCAGGTTTATGTAGTAAAAGTTTAAGTTACTTTTTGTACTGCAGTATTCATGTCCTGTTAAGTGGAAGGTTGGTTTGTTGGAGGACATTCTTTGGATCTCAGACATTGTACTGCGTCTCTCCACTCATGACATGCTCTATCCTGGACCTCTGTACAAAGCCCGGAAGCGAGGTGTAGATTATAGACTTGCCCAATAAGCATTTCAAGCTAAATAAGGAACATAAATGGCCAGAGGTTTGCTCGGGAGTCGTGTCATAATTTTCCCATGAATCGATGGGTTCCATCTTCACAATAAACTTGTTGACCCAGCATGAATAATAAATCCCACCTCGTTTAGGGGACCTAACCACAAGAAGAGCCTGGACGCCTGGCAAATGTAGAAAACAGGAAACTCTTCTTTTAGCTGAGAGGAACATGCTGATGCACACAACCTGGCCACTCGTCTACAGCCATTTCACTGCTCTTAACCCATGACCCTGCCTCCAGAAAGTGCTTCACAAGGGAGAAACATCGCCATCTGTGTCGTACTCCAGAGATTGCGCCTCAGGAGGTTCTTCGCTGCCAGTCGTTATGTTAAAAGTTCGTCAGGTTACCCACCAACTCCAAGTACAGGAGCCAAAATAATAAAATAATTGTGTGTTTTGGTCACTGGTTAAAATGAGAGGTGGAATTAAATTGCAAGGTGCCTTTGCTGCCAATTAAAATCAGCCGCTGTTAAAAAGGGGTCATGTAATTGGATGTTGACAACTAACTCTTCGGGATTGGCTGCAGTTACCATAGTTCAGATAGCTGACTAATACTACCATCACAGTGTCCAGTCCAAGTGAAAAAAAGCAATTTAAAATAAAAATTTCATTGTTTATATTGTCCTAGCACTGTGCCATGGTGTTCAGTGCTCTGTTTGGACCACTGTAAGCACAATCTTGGTTTTGGGGAGTAATTAAGTAGTGATCGTTAATGAACCTGTCCACCACTGAGGCTATTCTGATGGATTTGCAGCTAACACACTTACTGTCTGCTAATCAATCCTTACAATTGTGTTTCCGGACTATGGGGGAGAGAAGTCCATTAGCAGAGAGCAAATAAGATCTGAAGACAGTTATCATCCCATTTTCCTGACAGTCATTATCATTCCCCTGATGGTCATATATTTGTCTGATGTCAAGCACTGTTTTTCTCTTTTTAAAAGTGGAGGTGATAAACAATGTAAACAATGGTCATTTTACATATAAATATTGTTAATACTGCAAAAAAAAAAACCTAACTTTTATGTACCCAATCCACTGATATTGCTGTATATTATACGTCTCGTTTAAATAGATCTCGCTTAATAGTAATCCAAATAGTAACATTGCTAAAGATGTTAGCTAGCGGAGCCGGTCAACATTTGTGTAAATGTGATCATGCCGTGTCCGAGCAGTTCAGTGTTATTGAGTGAGCACAGTGAAGCTTGTGGTCATACACACACTCTATGTTGAGTTGGACTATGGCCTCTCCTGGACCAGCGCGGTTCTCTGCCTCACAGGTGAGGTTGTGCAGATTGTCTCCAGATGATACATTCCACAGGTTCAGCACCAGCTCAAGGGTGGATCCCCAGATCCCACTCTATACACACACACACACACACACACACAAACAGACACTTTAGACATATATCAGCACTAAAGCATTTATATAATAATGCTGTTGCTACATACCATTGATGTTTATGTGGTTAAAAACTCTCATGCTATTATTAATATCATGTATTATCTATAGTATCTGATATTTTCTGAAGCATGGAATAAAAAAAGTAAAGATCTTTTTTGGGGAACTTATCCCCCCACCACGCTCTCTCTCTTCCCCCTCATTCTTTCGCTCTCTCCCTCTTTCTCTCTCTCGTCCTCATCATTCCTTCTCTCTCTCTCTCTCTCTCTCTCTCTCTCTCTCTCTCTCTCTCTCAAACTTTCTCTCTCTTTGCCTTGCTGTGTAAATAATGTTGCACCTGCAGGGTCCAGTTGGACTGAAGCTCCTCCGTTCTCCATCTGATAGTGGGCACCGGTACACCAGTCACCTGGCACTCAAACGTCAGGTTTCCCCCCTCCCTAATGGTTAGTCTTGGGGCATTGATGCTGACTTCAGGAGCACCTGAGCAACAGGGAGGCACTTAGTGGAGAATGCCTGTAAATCACGCTGCAAACAGCAAGCCTGTACAGGTACACCGGAATTGCCGAGCTATACGGCACTTTCGCGAGATTGCTGGCCCCTGTATGGCAGGTTTTCCATCTGATGTGTGCACTTACTGCAGTTCTCCATTGCAAAGCTGTCGAGCTGAATGCTGCTGCCGTCATATATGCAGCTCTGTTGGCTGTCAATGTCCCCTCGCTTACTTCTTTGCCACTGCTGCAGCCAGTAAATATCGCACGAGCAAACGAGAGGGTTTTCCCGCAGAACTCTGCAAACGAGAACCATTTCTGACTTTATTCTGTGTTCCTGATGCCTGAAAGGTTAAACATTAAGTAAACCAAAAAAACGCTTTCATTTTTCATGGATCAACTGGATCAATATTAATTAATCATATCATATTTTGATACGTGATTAATGTTGATACAAGTGATGAAAGTCTGTTTAAAATTAGCTAACCTTAATGAATTTAGCTCTAATGGGATTTCAAGTTGTCAATTCACTGATGAATTAGTGGCTGAAACTACAGTTTCCCATGTACTAACCAAATGTGGAGCCATATGTTTTGATTGGCTTGGGACATTTTCTCAAAGAAAGCTTTCACCAGTTTCTCAAAATGATACATGTCCACTCTGAGACTAACCAATGGGGTTTAAGAATATTCAGCTCTGACTTCACAACACCAAAATAATAAAAACTTACTGTGGCACGTGCTTTATCTGTATTTTGGTTATCACAAGATAAAATTCAGCTTTTTTAAACTAATCTAGTAATGCAAGAGCAGGTGAAGACATTGTGACATTTTGTATTTGGTGAAGCTGTCCTTGCACCATGTAGTTGGCAGCTTTTCTCCTGATCTTGGCAGTAGCAGTGTGGTAGAGATATAGAGTGTAGCCTCACTCACAGGCTGAGTATGGGCAGGGAGTGAAACACTCTCCAGCCAATGTGCACCAGCGAGTTTGTGGCCAGGTTCCTGGGAGTGATCATACACCACGGGCACGTCCATGAAAGAGCAAGAGACAAGAGAAACACTTATGATATTAAAGCAGCCAGACCTTCTGCAACAAAATCCAGGATCTTATTTGTGGCACATTCATTTGTGACCTGAGTCCTGTGGTGCTGTCATTAATGCTATAAAAGTTCATGGTATGACACCACACATTGTCCAAACTGGACTAAATGCAGAGCTACAGTACAGCTTCGATTCAAGATGAATGCATGTGATTCATATCCTTCATTTGATTCAGATCCTTCATTTGATTCAGATCTTTCATCTTGGTATATGGCACATTAGTGAATTAGCCACTGTAACAATTAGCTTTTGTGTCCTGCAGCTACAAACCAACTTCAGAATGTGTGACAGAAACCAAGGGGTTATAATGGTTTAAGAAAATGCACTGCTGCACCAACTCACTTCTATTACTACCTACAGGGGATTCTCTTGTTGTTTAGCCTTGTGGTAGCTGCCCGAAAACCTTACAGTGTTACACGAAACTGTTCTGCTTATGACTTACAGTGTTACACGAAACTGTTCTGCTTATGACTTTTGAATGCTCAGTCTTCTTTGATTTGTTTCTCATTCTCTATGTGGTCATCAGTTGGCAAGGGTTTGGCAGATGAAAGCTAAGACTTTAGGTTCTGAGAAGAGGATGAAACTGATGGGGACGGTGGTGGAGGGGTGGTGGGGAGAACCACACGCCCTGGACACCGATTCACTGTGGCAGGGCTAATGGGGGCCAGCAGGGTTTCAAATATTTGTTTTCCCACTTCTGAAAAGTTCATGTCAGATGGTTTAGCCATCGGGGCCTATCTATTACAGGCTCAGTTCCTCTTCGTTGCAGTGGTTGGGAGCAGCAGCTGCCACCAAATACTGGACGTCAAGAGGAGTACTGAGGTCTTAAGAAGGGAGTATTAACACTGCAAAAATGTTAAAAAATCAGGTGAATAATACCATACATTCTCCTTACTATCTCACTCTCTCTGACTCTCAGGATGCTGCATTTTTGGGTTTGGGTTAGCAAGATACCCCCCCCCATCCCACTGATTTTAGAGACACATCTGCTCTCCCTACACATTGCTTGGTGAAATATTGATTAAGTCATAATGGACCCTTAGTGGAGTGTATTTATTATGCATCAGTTGTCAATACGATGCCAAAGAGAGCGAGTAAAAGGTGACTTCTGGATGTCGTCTCCGGTTTCGTCAGGGGGAGACCAGACCCCGAATCACTACCCACCCTCACCGCTATCGCCCTGATCAGCGGCATCGAGCATGTCGCATGGGGAAGGGGGCTAGAGACTACAAGATAGGGGTGATACGAGTCAACTACCCGTGGAGGGGTTTCAGCCAACACGAGTCTGCCTTTGTTTACATGTGTGTCAATAACAGCTTGACCCACTCTCCAAAAGGCAAGATGGCTCAAATTTCTAGTTTTCCTTGTATTCTAGTGAATGTTTGAATAGTCTTTGGTGTACTGTACAAGGTTATCCAAGATAAGATGGATGTATATTTTATATTTACAGCAATGTGGTCTTATGATTGTAAATTTGTGTTAATGGTAATAATCAGAGTTGGAACCTGTATCTTAAAAAAAAAAAACTTTATCTGTATGAAATCCAGCTGAATTCTTTTAATTTTTAGTCCTTATTTAGGTCCTTATTTATACTGGATAGATAATCCACAGATGGTACCAAGTACACAATTTTAATGTTGAGCAAAGTGACATTTAGGTATTATATCTACACTTATTTTTAGATTAGCAGTTATTGACAGTTGTAAGTAATGGAAACTATAGGTTCTATAAGAAAGTTCTTCATTTTAGAAAAAAAAAGCACTTACACATATTGGAGCTTATAGTTATGTTGGAACGCATTATCAGAGATGAACACCAATCCACACTCTGTGACTGTGCTGGAAAGAAAACACACACACACACACACAAAGGAAATCATACATGCTGCGGTAGCCAGTTAACTGATCGTATCTTTAGACAAAGCCATACATCAAGAATGATTAGTCGTAATCGCATAAGTCAGGGAAAATAGACCCGTGACTCAACCAACCAGAAGAAACAATACTTTGAAAGTTGCTCTCTGATGGTTTTCATGCTCAGCATTCTAGATTCTGTCCAGTGATTAACTGTCATTTCTTCCAAACAAGATTATTTGTCTTAGGTACTTCCAACACTACATTCAAAGGCATTTAGATGTATTTCCCAACATCAACAGCAGTGTGTGTTGGGTACACAAACGTTCCCTCACCAAAGGTGCATAAGCCTATAATAGCGTTTGTGAAAAAGTTTTCAGCTACTCACAGGTTCTTCAGTTCCCTGTAGTTGGCGAGTTCTATGTCTGTGATATTCTCCAGGCTGGGCTGGTTCTCGATGTAACTAGTTAACCAAAGACAAAGAGCAATTTCCTCAGTATTTTTAGCAGCTCAATCAACCATTAAAATGAAGAGTTTAGGATTCAAGGAAGGTGTTGATAAATCAATAAATGAAGCTAATGGCAAAACAGTGAATCACCATCTCCAGTTGCACATCACCACGTATTATGCAGGTAGGTATTACATTTTCTGAGGTCATAATATGATACGTTTCAGTGAATTAAACTGTTTTATGAAAATATTCACTCTTCCAGCTCCTATTAGAAAATTAAATTGATATTTTTACAGTATATAAATCAGCATGTAATTCGTGCATTTTAATGAACACTTCAAAGTGACCTACACATACAGACACAAAAATAATTGTAGTACAAATCATTGGGAAGATCGATTTTTTGTCTTTTGTATAGCGTCTCAGTTAACAACTTTGTAACATATTTTCAATTTTGTGCCAAACGGATGGAATTCGTTATCCTATGCTGATTTTTATATATACATTTCAAAATTAATGTGCTTGTCAAGAAGACAATCTTGATTCATCTTGATTAATGCACATCTTGATTCATGCCCTGAAGCCCTAGCAGTACTTTACCAGGGAACATTATCACATGATCCCAATTCACGGTTTTGTAAAGCAGGTTCACTGAAATCTCTTCAAAGGAGGACAAGGAGAAGGAGGAGAGGATGTCACTGTTGTCGACGGCGACGATGATGAACAATGATCGTTCAGTTATTCGTATCCTTCAAAAGCATTTCTCGTCCAATACGCTCTCGTCCAATATGTGAAAAAGCTCATGGAAGAGAACTTTATTCTTCTAAGCAATTTATTCTTCTAACTGCTGTTTCACGGTAAGGTAGCTCTGCTAAACTGTGCAGTCCAGAGTTCAACTCGATATTTATTTGTGTGTGATTGAGCTATAGGGCAGTAATGTAATTACAAGGGAGGTGGGACGGGGATCTTGAAACGCCCTTGCTTATTTGATTGAGCCAAGTGGGTAATATTTCATCTATTGTTCTCAGCTGAGCATTTGTTGCCAATTCACAGAATTGAATTTATAACATGATGCATGATGAATTTTTGCTGCTGTTATAGAGGTAATGGGCCTGTGCTTTTTTCGCCAGCAGAAGCTATGTACCTCTTTTTAGTGTGCTCTTTTTTGTCTTACTAATCATTGTTATTTCAAGGGTACAAATGTTCCACATAAATATAACATGCAAGAGAGTTCGGGCTTATTGATTGGAGTGGTTAGAGCAAATACCGCTTCTCTGATAGGAGTTCGCCGAACCCGGGCATGTGTACTGAGAAAATATTGTATGGAGAGCTTTTGCCTGAGGTCTCTCACAGAGATAGAGAATGAATGAGAGGGAGAGAGAGAGAGACAGAAACAGAGAGAGACAGAGGGAGAGGGAGAGCAAAGAGAGGGAGGACGAGATGGTTTGTTATCGGACTTTTGTACCACATTAGATATTTGAAGTAATGCGGCTGAGACTTAATTGCTCCTGTTCTGAGCAGTATGGGAGGCGCACCCAGTAGATACTTGTAGGAGAAGGGCTTTCGGACCCTGTTCGAAGGGTCCGTTTGTTACGGAAGCTTAAGAGTAGTGGTCACAAAAGTCTCAGGACCCCAGAATGAACAGGAAGACACTGTCAAAGTTGGACAGGAAGTGGCTTTTTAAACCCACATTGTTCAGAAAGTCCCAATAACCCATGGGTCTTTCTTAGCCAATGACACCGTACTTAGCCAATCAAGTATTTTTCAATTTTTTCAAAGTATTTCAATTCCTGTCTCTAAGACCCTGTTTCCAAAGCCTTACACTGTTTAACCTGGATTACCCTTCAGAATTTATTAGGGTGATCTTTGAATATAACTTCTATGATATTTCACAGATTCAGAATACTAAAGAATACCGTATCCAAGTCAGTAACACAGCATAGGTGGTAAAACAACTCCAGGGCTATATGAATGCAGCTTCCATGAGCATTTAGCATTACTCAATGTTAGCAAACTCAGAGATAATATCTGGCGTGCCTGGTACACTGGTTCAGTGGTTTCTCACTTCCTCCTTAATTTAAAATAATTACTAGTCCATTCTTCTCAGCGTTTCTTCTCTACCTGACATATTCATTCAACTGGTTAGAATCAGAACTAATCAGAATTAATGATCAGATCAAAGTTGCACAAGCAGTTTACTGCAAAGTCTTGGTGAAGTAAATGTGTTCCTTGACTCACATTAGTTGATGATACACACACAGAATATAACCGTTCTGCCATATGGCACTATTCTAGAAGTCTTTTAGTTGACTACCTTGAAATAAGGTAATGTATTCATTTACTGACTGGACTACCACCTGCAGGATTTTCACTGCATTCGCATTAGCACCATACAAACACATTTAAATGTACAGCTGTTGCAATGTATAGATTCCAATGTATAGTTTGTGAAAATGTGTCTCTCCCCACTAAATAAACATGTATGCAGGCCAGTCACCTAGGGACCCTTATGCTGCATTATTTGCAATTGCTCCATGCGAAAAGTCCAAGATGCCATCTACCAAGCAACACATGAGCATCTGACCCAACTAACCTCAGAAGCTCAGAAGTCACTAAAAAGTCCACAGACTTTGCCCCCCGCCATTCTTCATGCACATAGACCGAGCCAGACTCACATATCCGTGATGTTTTCACTCTCCTGCGGTGCCAGCACCGGGATGCCAGTGATGCCGTCTGTCTCCAGGCACTGTAGCATGGCAAAGAAGCAACGGCAGGTGGCCGGGCAGCCGCTCAGAGCCGGCCCGACCAGGGTGAGCGCCAGGGCCAGGGCCAGGGCCAGGGCAGGGGCCGCTGGCCGTGTGGCACTCCCCGCCATGTCGAGCTCGACCTGGGGTCAGCTCAGTCCAGGAACCTCCTCCAAGCAGCGGTGCTGGTGATCTGGTCAGCAGGAGACGCAGCAGCAGGTTTCGCTCTGGGCCAAGGCTTCGTAGGTTGTGTGCTCTGAGCAGGGGCTGAGATATTGAGCTGCTGGAGCAGTAGTGAGGTAGGGGCCCAGGGGAACAGTGGGTTGCTGCCTCCTCTCCTCTCCTCTCTTGCCCTCTCCTCTCCTCCCTTCACTGCCTCCTATTCAGAAGTGGAGAGAGGGAGGAGCGGGGCAAGGGAATCCATTAGCTAGCGGGGGTGGGTGAGGTAGGGGGTGGGGAGGGAGAGAGGGCGCGGTGGTCATCAGACACCTCCAGGACGTGAACAGAGCGGGCAGATGTGATGAGGGGCCATTGGGGAAGAGAAGGGAAGGGAGAAGAGATCGGCAGCAGGCGAGCTGCAGGCGGATGGGATCGAGAGCAAGGCCACCACCTGCTGGAGTGAACAAACTGGGAGGAAGTGAAGGATAAGAAAAGAGAGACAGAGGGACAGAGAGAGAGAGAGAGAGAGAGAGAGAGAGAGAGAGAGAGAGAGAAACTGAGATAAAAGCAAAGCTCCTGCTTAGATGTAACACTAGAAGCTGCACCTCATGTGCCAAGCCAAGGCTAAAACATGAAGGTATCCCAAAAATATTACACACATCTGACAGTAGGTGAGCACTACTTGTAAAAAAGGCCTTTTAACTTTTTATCAATAAAATCTATGTCAGCTTACTTACAGCATCTAATTCGCATGTAGGTACCATCTCCATATTTTTATGAAAAGTAACTTCAGGTAGATATGTAGCTTTTTGTAATAACTGTGTAATAGAAATGATACTACAAATGTTTCTTCCTGACTTGCCCTCAGTAAAAAACGGAGTCAGAGATATTCTTTGTTCTCATTAAAAAAAAAAATCTTCTCTGGAAGTTGAGTGTTGCCAGTGTACATGTTAGGAGATCGTGGAGTCTCGGCCTTCTGTAGGGATAAATACTGAGCTCCACCCCCACCCCTCTCAGTGGCTGTACACATGTGAGTAAGGTCATAGTGCCCTCACCATAATTCCTGGCTGGAGCTGAATTCAGGATTTCCTCTCTCCCTCACTCTCTCTGTATCCATTCAAAGCAAGAAAGCTTGGATACCCACCCAGAGAGTCAGAGAGAGAGAGAGAGAGAGAGAGAGAGAGAGAGAGAGAGAAAGGAAAGAGAAATCCATCTATGGTGGCGTAGTCCAGTGGTCCTAGAATGCCATCTTTGGCGGTTCGATGGACCTCTCCAGCTCCTTAAAAGCAGGAGCCCACGGAGAAGCTTTTAAGCCCATTTCGCAGATTCTGCTGCTTGCTTTATTATTGCTATTGTTGTTTACCTCTTTGCATCTCCCTAGCACTCGGGCACTTCTGCAGTCCATCGATTCCTATTGGAGTGACCCTGTTTCATTTAGAAAGAGCTTAAACCTGGTGCATGGTGAAGAGTGTCCTTGTTAAAGCTCTCTCATTCACCCTTCAGAATAGCAGCTGTGATATTTCTGACATATACAGACTGGACGTTGTTTGGATGATGAAGCCTGTTCTCCTTCAGTGTTCTTGTTTTCTTTGATGCAGTAAAGCCTGTGATATTGATCTATTTCAAGATGTGTCACTATCCTGTAATAGATTTGAACGGTAAATGGAAGGACTCTGCAAAACTGCTGTGATATGTGGCGTCTCGTTTCTTCTTGTATCCTTTCACAATGTACATTGCATGCACAGAAATATCAAGCTGGATTATTTTCCATATAATTGCAAATTCTGTTTTTCACTGTCTGGTTGGGCTGTGGAAGTTTCACAGGAAGTCTTGATAAATGGTTGAACAGGATGTGCCAAACAAGACTGCAAAACCAATTAAAGCACTGGGTAACTTGATTAGGGTCTAACAGAAGAACATTTCCCACACCCACTGCAAGCTACCTCACACTGTTACCCTTAGCTTATTTTATTAGCATAGCTTATTTTATTAGCATAGCTTATTTTATTAGCATAGTTTTTTAATGAACATGCCACGTGTTCATCACTTGCGAAATACAAATGGAGTAAGAAGGTGACAGTAACAGGGTATTACATCTGTATCACAACGCTGTAAATGATCACTGTATCTGAAGACCTTGAAGTTCATAGGTCATATCTTCCACATAAACAAATCAGCCTTGAAGCTGAACTGCACAGCTAAAAGAACTCGTGTTTCTTAGTTATACATCATTTGAAAGGCCATCCATATAACTGTTTACCTTTTTTATATGAAGCAATTTTGTTTCTGTGGTGCCATTTCACACCATCTCTGTCCAGTCAGTGCCCAGTGACATCAGGGATATGTTTGCACATCCTCAAAAATGCTAAACCACCCTTTAGCTTAAAGAAGTAACATCTGTTACACTTCCACCTTTATTCAGTATCAGAATTGTAAGTCTTAAGCACTGTGATGCAGCACAATATTTCTGACCAGCATGGAGTCATTCGATTCTGGTTCTGTTTGCTGTTGTTCACTGAATAGTACTATTCTGCCTAATAGTACTGAATTCTACGCTGAAGTATGACTTCTAATGGCTGATCTCATGACAAGAACTGGCACAACCCAAGTCACATGAAACGCTGAAAGTTTGGGGTTAGTAGGGTGAGTCTCTGAAAGTTTGGGGTTAGCATGTCTAGTGGCAATCGCATTATGTTTGGTTATGTTTGGAGTTAATAAGCTTAATGCTAGATAAACGAACGGATAAAGTTGGGGTTAGTCGGCTTAGTGTCAGATTCATGTTTGTGCTTTTTTTATGTTACACACCTTAATTACACACCTCATGACAAATGAATACAGCCATTAGTTTATGAGGATTTAGATGCACATTTTATGTTGATATGATGTATATAACAAAAGCATACTAGACAGGGACACAAGGGAAATGTAAATAACATATTTTGTAATAATTAATCTCAGTCAAACTAGTATTTGAAAACTCTAATTATTAAAAATGCCCAACTGAGGACACAGTCTGCTTTCATGACAGTCTTCTTCCCTGATCCTGACTGACGCTGAATGAGTTGGTTAATCACGTTCCTACTGTTTCAAGGACTTTCTTTCATTATGAACAATGTGGCTGAGTGTCACAAAGCTTTCACCTTCCTCTTTATACAGCAAACGCTTGATCCAGGCTGCATCACATACATCGAGGACAGAGGGTACCAATCCCTTACAGGTCTGTGCACCATGTACAGCCATCTTTTTTAATGTTGGCCTACGGACTGTGGAGCCAGATCCCAATGCAACTTTAGTTCTGATACTTAATAGCTGACATCAGATATCTGATATTTTGATACTCCACCCCCCACCCCCAGTGTGTCAACATATATGACAGAAACGTGTTTAGATCAGCTCATCTCTTGTAGTGCGATCTGCGGGCGCTGTGTACTCACTGACAGTAGAAGGCGACCCACAGTGGAGGGGCAACGTGTGCCAGACGTTAAAACGATCCAGAACACACTGTCTGTCATATTAATGCCCTGCCCCTGAACACTCCAAGGGCAGAGCGGGCCGAAGTAAAAGCTCTTCTGGATCGAGTACAAGCGAGGGGCTTTTACACCCGCGGCACTTAATGCACAGTACAGGCCGGGCTGGGCCAGCACGACCGAACGCTCTCCGCGTCAGTACCTCACTCACGCGCGAGCCATAAGTGCTGCCAGCAAGAGCGGTCAATACAGTACACCTGAACAAGAGAAACAACGACATATTGACAAGACATGAGAGAGACATTAGACCAGGTTTGGATAATAGAGACAGAAAGAAGCCAAAAAGGAGATACAACACTTCAGACTAACACTAAGACTTAGCAACTAAACTGGTTTTGCACCTTTGTGCCAAAAAACCCTTCTCAGACCGATAAACTACGTCAGGAGGGTGTAGAGCGTAGCCCACTCCATTTCACGAGCTTCAAAGCACACCTCATCCCTGCCTCATTTTCCTTTCGCATCTCCTCTTCTGTACCCGGAAAAAAGGCTAATCAACACCCAAATAGTAATATTCAGACCAGCTAACAGACAGTGATAGTGAAACTCACTGGGGTAAACCTGATCGATATTCTCGTGCTGTTGGGGGGGTTTCAGTAATGTAACTGAATCCAGGCTCCTCTCATTAGAAGCGCTCTCTGGTCAGGCTGGGGATTCGAGCGGCCCGCCTCCATGCAGATGAGCCGAAACCTGAGGAGCTTGTGAGAGGAATAGTTAGAACAAGACTAATGAACAACTGGTCTCTTCTTCTCTCTCTCTATCCATCTCTCTCTCTCTCTCTCTCTCTCTCCCTCCCTCTCTTGTTGTTCTCTTGTTTTTATTTACCACTCTTCCTTAACCTACAGTTTCTCCATCTCACCTGTAAACCCTCTCTTTCAATTTCTCCTTTCCATATCTCACTTTCTCTATTCCATATCTCTCTACTCGTTCTCTTTCGCTGCTACAGATACAGATCTTATATTCTTTTATGGCAACTTTTCAGCTAATCTTGTCTGTAATCATAAATAATCAGTAGTCATGAGATGCTTGGTCTTGGTTATCCTGTTGTGCCTTCCTTGATTCAAAATCATACACTGTCGTTGAGTCAGTACGTTTGCTCAGAAAAAAAAAAAAAAGAATTGTCTAAATGAAATGCTCCAGTGATCGAATACGACCACTGCAAGAGAAATAACTGACTCACCCTAATTCTTCAGGCATTGGTCTAGTATTGAGAGCTGTGCAATCAAAACAGTATATTTTTCACCAAACACTTGACATAATTTTGCATTACAATGTAACTAGACCATTACAGTGTAATATACTGAGTAACTGGCATAGAAAAGAAAGGCAGCAAATGCGAGTGTCTACCTGAAGAGTTTTATGAAACAAACAAAAAACACAAAACAGACTTATAAAGTACAAACATAATAATGTGTGGTGAATAAAGCAGAGCACTTGAGGGAGGCGTGGCGAGAATTCATAACAACCAACATACACAAGACGAAATAAACAAACGTACAATGATAACGCTGCATAACAGGCTACTGGCAGGAGGACACTGTTAAAGTTACATGGGGATGCCATTACAGTGCCCCCTACTGCAGCTGAGGTGAAGCAGTGGAGAGGGGCAGCAGGTACACTGCTTCTCCCCCCTCCTCCCAGGGTACAGAATATTGTGACAGCTGAAACCCGGGGTATGGAGGACAACACACCTCCAAAGCCCAGGCACGGGAACATGGAACACTGCAGCCACCCTCTTCTCTAATGGAGGCTTCTTTGGGCGATGGAGACACACAAGCTTGACCTGTTACCTTGCCAACATACTGCCAACATAGCAGTCAGGTGTGGATTGGCTGGCACTGGAGCAGGCCCAGGGGTCCACTAGCCCCTACCCCCCCAGGGGTCCACTAGTCTCCCCAAGAAAACTCTAGTGGGGGGGCACCCTCTCCAGCCGTGAAGTGGTTCTGGATACCGAGAACTGATTCCCAGGGGTGGCTACTAAAAGCATGGCCAGTGGCTCTTCTTCCTCAAGCGGTACTCGGAACAGTGTCTACAGGGTCTTGGAAGAGGGTTGGTGCATTGCTTGCAAAAGCTGGAACATTCCACATTATGAATTAGTACACATAACTAGATGTGCAACTGCCCTCAAGCCACCGATAGCTAGAGAAAATAAACAAAAATGGGCCACATTTATTATTAATTATTAATTAATAATTTATAATTAACCAATAATTGTTAGTTATTCTGTTATTTATAATATTTATTATTATTATTATTGTTGTTGTTGTTGTTGTTGTTGCTGTTCTTCTTCTTCTTCTTCTTCTTCTTCTTCTTATTATTATTATTATTATTATTATTATTATTATTATCCGTTAACATAAGTTGATGCTTGTTTGTTTATTTATTTTTTAATAGTTGAGGTTCATAGTCTAAATTCATTGATGCCGTCACGCTCTGGCCGCCTCCCAGCAATGAACAAACACACACGGACTCACAAGCTCCTGTCAATCACCACCCTCAACCACTCCCCCACTTCCAATCACCTACTTATTAGACCATTTCGTTCTCCTGTTCCCACTCTCGTCTCCTCCCTATTTAAAGCCCACAGGTGCCAGTCTCTAGCACTTCGCTTTGCAACCTGCTACGGATAACTTGACTTAGCTGCTTCCTGAATGACACGTTTATATTTGTCATTCCTTTTAATGCCAATCATTGTATTCTTATTTTGTCTTAATGAAACTTTGCCTTTTTTTTCTGTGCACTTGCGTCTCACTACTGTCTACAAAATGTTGTCACAGATGGTTTTAATCTTTTACATGCAAACAAGAGAGAAGCTTAATCTGGGTTTTTTTATCATATCTAATTCAACATTCATGTCCATGAAGACTTCTAGTCAAGCAAGATATTTTAAAACAAATCTATTTTTTCATTGCAACATTGTATAACATTGTACCCCAAAACCAAACCTTTAATGAAATTATAAATTCAATTTCTGACACAGATATAATCTATATCAATGACTGCATTTTGAGGATGCCTTTGTGTTTCAACAGAGCGTTAAACTAAATAAAAAACCCATTCAAAAACGTACTAATAAGAAGCCCTACCTTACTCAGAAACGAACAGTCCAGCTGCCGTACCTTTCACAAGTTCCAAGTTTCAGCTCCTTGCTATTAAAAAAAATGAATGTCCAACATGCTGAATCAGTTGTGCAAAAACTGCAATAGTTGGGAATAAAAGGCCAATTTTTAAAGGAGACCCAAGGCTCTCAGGCAAACTGGAACAATTAAACCGCCATGATATCCAGGGTCAATTCCTATTCAATGGCACAAAAAAGCAGTATATCTGTGATCCTTGAAGAGCTTACCAAGAACATACAAACTCTATGTATTTGTGTCTTTGTTCATCTATAGTATGAATGATTATGAGTGTGACTGTTTATTTGAAAGCACAAAACACTGAAACGAAGAGGTCCAGGTGCAGTAGCCGTGATTACTTCAGCCAATAAAGGATGAAGCATGGGACGTACTGGACATGTTCTTCATACAATGATGACAACCTCCATCCGGACTAACACATGGAATCACTCAAGAGCGCAAGTGGAATAACCCTGGACCCCCGTGTCTTTGAAGTGTAGTTTTTAGCATATCAACCTACTGCAATGCCAAATCTTCGGTGAATCAAATAGCACATTTTCTCACATGGTTAAGCTTCGGCCAGTCCACATACCTTAAGTACTTTTCATAAACATATAAAGCTAGTTTATCTGTATGGATATTTTGTGCACTACGGTACTGTGTATTTTAGAGTATTTCTACCAGTGACCAGTGCTACTATGTTTTTTTGTTGTTGTTGTTGTTATTGTTGGTCTCTTTCATAAAGCTTTGCAGCATTGTCAGGCAAGGATGGTAGAGGTTTGCAAAAGCCCTTTTCTAAAGTGCATGAATCAGCTGATCTAGTAAAATTAGCTAATCATATGTTTCATATGTATCATATGAATAATATAACTGGAATATAGCCAGTTAACTCTTCCATACAGACACAAACAATGGCATCACTGTGACTCAATCTCAATACAGGTATGAAGGTAACTTTTAATAAGAGCACTTGTGTTTGAAAAGAGCTTTGACAGAAAAAAATGTAATAATATACCAAGCCATTGTATAACGTAATTGGATATGATTACACATTTTGGCATAGACGGTTTAGCAATCAAGTGTGAGTTTGAACTTAGAAAGCACATTGTAAATTATTCTTTAGGATGCTTCTACCCTACGGCGCCCCCAAAGGGTGAAGTGTGTGCAGTGGTCATGGGAAGAATATAATGGACTGATCCAGAATTCCCCTGTGGGCTTTGCAAGGAACAGATCCAGGTCAGCATGATGGTGGGATCGGCCCTTGGGGAAGCACTATATAAGCCTTGGCCATAGGACAGGGGATCGCCACCTTCTCAGCTTCCCTCCGAGCTTGACTTACCTCTCAGGGCGCATGCAGTACACACCGCTTGGCGTGGACAGGTGCTCTCTGCAATGAACTGAGGTCATCATAAGCAGGAGAGGGTCCCCCTGTGTGAGGACGGTGTGAGGAGAATGTGAGATGTTTCATCACAGGAGCAGGGGGAGAAGCATGCTGAGCTAAGCTCGCTGACAACAGAGCCAGCGCCGCTCTGGCCAAGCCGATCGCACGACCGGCCCTTGGGGAGAACGCAGCAGACAGGGCCAAGGTGCGCAGCACACACACTCCCTCTGAAAGCACAGTCCCGTGTTTGAGCGCATCATGGATTCAATTTACTGCCTCCCTCTCTTTGAATCTCTCCTTCTCTCTCTCTCTCTCTTTCACTCTTTCTCTCTCTCTCTCTCTCATGTGGGTGTGTGCATGGGTAGTACTGGTACATATGTGTAGAGGGAATCATAAAAACATGCTCATCAATATGCAAAAGAATCATTTGTGTCAATTTGTGGTTTCCATAAAGGGCTGACTGTTCAGTTTTGGACAAGCTTAGAATGTACCATAATGGGATGTTAGTGTAGAAGCATTACTTTAAACACTCACTCTAATAGTGATTAGGATTTTAACCCTGTTGTGCTTCCTATAAACAGGGTCAGAGATCACATGTACCATCTGAGCCACGTTTATATCATTATCACTGTTCTGAAACACCAAGAATAGTTCCCTGACTGGTCTCCATTCCCTATTCAGAGGAACAGTCTTGTGAATTTAGAACTATGGAGGAGATAAGAAACAAACATGATACGTGCTAAGAAGAAATATAATGCTGAATCCACAATGAACACATTTTTTTCTGGTCTCATACAGCTATGATAATCACATGCATTTTAATAAATATCAGGTCTTAGAAGGATAAAAGCTACAGCTGCAAATTGTTAGATATTTCCTTAGAAGTGCAAGAAAGTTAAACAGTAATCATACCTAAATGTTCTTGACTTAAATGACACTACCAAATAGTTTCTTGGAAGTGCTCATTATGCCGTTCATTTGAGTAAAACGTTCGGCGGCACCCTGATTCTGAGTTTGCTTTATACAGCGTTCAGATATAAGCACAATGATTGAAAAAGGTCACAGCCTCTCCTCACCATCCTCTGTGTGTTAGTGCAGCCACGGGTTTGTGTAACCCATTTAAAATGTCTGTCCAAACACAGCGCTGACCCATCTGACCATCTTCACTACTCTGGGTCAGAACCTGTGCTCTACCAGCATCCACAGATCAATAGGGAGCAAGTTCAGCATTGATCATATCAGCAGAGATTTGGTGCTTGGATATACAGCAGGAGTGCAGCGACCAGACGAGTCCAGCGGAGTCCTGTCCCGCCCCCCCCCCCGGGGGCCCCCCCCCCCCCCCCCCCCCCGCGGGGGCGCAGGCGGGGGATGGAGACAGAGAAAAAGGCGGGAGGGGGGGGGGGGGGGGGGGGGGGG
>JAOYMR010000027.1:12149440-12160432 GCA_025802075.1 Tenebrosternarchus preto
GAGAGAGAGAGTGAGAGAGAGAGAGAGAGAGAGAGAGAGAGAGAGAGAGAGAGAGAGAGAGAGAGAGAGAGAGAAAGGGGGCATGATTTGTGGGGCTCTCCTGTGTGCTAGCATTACCAGAATGAGCCTCCTGGGTGGCATGAAAAGCTGCTTGATTGTATGGAGTGGTAACATGATATTGGAGCTCCTTGCCCTGATAGATTTATTTACATTTCAGTGCCTCAACCTAGTCTGCAAAGAAAAAAAAATGTGAGTAGGGCATCCATATTTGTTGACCAAGCTTTGTTACTCTCCTCTATGTTGCCTGTATAATCAATGCTGACATAATGATAGAAATGATATTCTTATGTTCTGAAGACCAGTATAGAATTCTTATTATTTTCATCATTCAGGAGCTCAAGAAGCCCTGTTGCTGAAAATTGAACCAAAAATCTCACAAAAGCGCTCCAGTGTGTGGTGGTGCATTTATGTCTGAGAATCGTCTCCTGACAATGTAGCAGCTCCCAACAATTCCCACGACGCAAGTCCACGTAAGTGGTTCATGCTTACCTTTCAGAACTTAAAGTGCTCCTAAACTGAATATTATTAGGAGTTTTAGTTCTAAAGATGTTTTAAAATCCATATTAAAAATATTTGGATTTGTGGCTATACTTACTTTAAATAGTTTTTTTTGTATTCTATGCTTTTTTGTATTTTGGCATTTTACTTTATTTACGTTGTTTTATAGATTTTTGCAAAGTACTTTGAGAAGTGCTTGAGAAGTTGTATATTAATTGTGTTGTTATTATTATTATTATTATTATTATTATTATTATTATTATTATTATTATTTCAGACAACTAACGATCATATATTACATCAGATAAGGTTGCTGAGTTCCCTTATCATGTTCACTTCGGCATGGAACCTATGACTTCTGCTGTGGAAAGGCCTGTTTAAAAAAACCTTCACCGCATAGATTTACAAGCACAAGCCAATATAACAAGCCACCAGCACAAGTAGTTTACTGGAATATGTGATTCAGGCTATACTGTGCATCAGAAGAACATACGTCATAGCTAATGAGTAAATACAGGGCTTATAGAAACAGGAAACAAACAAGGTACAGCTAATAAAACCAACGTGTATCAGCACTGAGAGAGAGAGAGAGAGAGAGAGAGAGAGAGCAGAGGGTGGGAGAGCAGAGTAGTCGTTCTCATTTAGGGTAGTGGACCTATTTAGCCTGACGACCATTAAATATGAATTAAAAACCACACAGGCCTCTTTGCCTTCGAAATGTCATTACGTATCTCTATGGCAAGTGATTGTTGAATAAGCATTTCCCAGGATCCCCAGGGTGGGGGCTGTAAGAGGGTCGGTTTGGGGGGTGCCATGGGGCAGCTGCCTGTATTGCTAACAGAAAGGTCTGGAAAATAGGCAAGGATAATAGCCTCTGAAATGGAATTTACATTAAGAGCCCTAACTGAGTGGACCACTTCTGCCTCTGGCCCTCTGTGGTGGTGGTGGTGGGGAGTGTGTGTGCGTGCGTGCGTGCGTGTGAGTTTGGGTAGTGATGTCGAGTGTTTTTTGCCCTACAACTGCCCAGCTGGGGAAATGAAAATTAAATTGAAGCACAGGAGTAGCAGGTAAAGGAGTGCACTACTTACGGTAAACACCATCTCTCTAATGTTTCTGAAGTGTTTACGAAGACATTTTGGTGCACATTTTCCAGATTGCCCTTCTGTTGTGGGATTTGTCCTCAAACGCAACAATAGGTGCTAAAAGGCCTACACTGTGCGAAAGATAAGATGGAACTTTTGGGGGGTTTTCAGCTATTTTTGTTAGTGTCCGTTGGAGCCGGTGGTACTTCTTTAAGACGTCTTCACAGGACGACTTTGGCTTGCACAAAAAATGGGAAAACGTTGTTTTAAGATTTTCCAACACACATTGCATGTTAGAGCGCTGTACAAAGACTGAAACTCACAACATTCAACCGTCGAACGCCTAATCTCACTCAGTGCTCATTTGAACGAATAAACCCGTGGTTATTCGCTGGTTCGACTCAAAACTACTGACAAGACTTGTGGAAATATTTAGGCACATTACTGGTTTTACTTCTTCTCATTTGTTTGTGTTTCACGTTATATATAGTAATGCTTTGCGTTTTAAAACGCAAGGATTACTTCTACAAACTCTAAAGCTATTATTTAAAAACATTAAAAGCGACGGTGAATACAACAGATTTTTAAGTTTAAAAAGCTATTTAAAGCGCATATTAAGAGTGTGTGCTGTTTCCTATTATTATGCGTTTCTAATCGAAAATCGAATGGAAACTAATGTCATGGGGTCCCTGGTTGTTGCACGTCATGTCAGTCTGTCGGTTCGTTGTTATTTATGTAATAGCCACAGCAGCTAATTATTCTGACAATCTGTCATTAGCATATACGACGCGGTTTAAAGGCACGTAAGGCATGGGTGTTTCTGCTTAGGTCGGTACTTTTTCAAGCGGACACGGAGTTGATGGCAACGCTTACGGACGCGTATTTTAACGATCTCTGAGCATATAGCAGAAACCTATGGCATAGGCTACTGTACTCGCATCGGTTTTAATTAAACGATCGCAACAGAAATGTATACAGGGAACAGAAGCAGTGAAAAGTCATTCCCCGAGAATGCATTCAATTAATGTCCTTTTTATCTTGAAAAATATTGTTTCCCGCTGAGCCTTCCACTCGCTCCCTGCGCGACTTGCAAAGTGCACCTGCCTCCTCTTGCAGCACAAAAGAACAATCTTTTACCGCCCTGTCCTCTTGTTCAGCCGCGGGCGCTCCGCTGTTTTCCAGTCCGTTCTCTAATTCACCTCCAATTTGGAGCTGAACCCATCACTCATACACATAAAAGGCTCACAGTGCCACTCAGGCCTAGCGAACACCTGTATTAGGTGCAATTTAGTGTAATTTACATTTTGCTGCAGGTCCCATTGTCAAGACCTGTCTAAATCCCAGTGGGGTGCGTCAAACTTGCGTTATGCCTTTCTTTTTCTTTAACGATTGTTAATAGGCTGACCCCATCTTAATGAAAGAATAGCTTTCTAATTGCCAAACGGCTACCCGAACAAATTAGGTATATTCACCACAGAAGTTAAGTTAAATTACTTTGGTTAAATTAAAACAAGAAAGGAAAGTAAAAAAAAAAAAAAAAGAAAGAAAAGGATAAAGAAAGAAATAATCGAATCGGACAGGAGTGATAGGTCTACTATTTTGCATATGCTATAGGGTTAATGATGCTACCATAAAATGCACATTTTTCTCAGTAAATGGCTTTAGAATACACAGATTGTATTAACGAACGTTTACGGTTTATAGATGCTCAGGATTAGTACAAGTAGAAAAGCATTTGAATGGAAGGAAAGCATGAACCTCATTATTGGTGATTTGTGAATTCTCAGTTGATATCTTCATATTTGCTGACTGTCTTCCTGCGTTCACCTTGAACCACTACAGGATAGTTACGATAAACCAACCCACGTCCAGTTTGGCGTACAGTTTATTTTGCTTGATACTGCAGCTTCTTTTAACCCACTTAAGGGCCTTCGGTTTCTAAGGAGGCCATTGTATTTCCTGCATTGCCTAGCAACTATCACCAAGGCCAGCACTCTATTGTTGCTGTGGCAAAGCACCTGCATTGCTGCTTCATGTCATTTAACTTCATCCATGGCTTTGCATTAATCTGGCTGACTTGGACAGTAATATACAGGGCTTGTGCCAAAGGCATAGAGCTCATGGAGATCTTTTCCTCAACAAAAAGAGAGTAAAAAGACACATTCATGAGACACCCATGCAGGTTATAAGATAGTAAGGTGTAGATAGTTGGGGTGGAGGAGTTGTCAGCGGAAAGGTCTGAGTGGAGGTGGAGGGTGGGACTCTTACACTGAAAAGGTTTTCAGCGAAAATGTTCTGTGACGTCATTTTTTTTTTTTTTTTTTTTTTTTTACACAATATCCTTGAATAGCACCTGTGTGCAGGGGGTTGTCTGTCTGTCAGCTTTGAGTAAAAACCATAACCTGTGCCTACAAAATAGCCATCAGTATGCTCCACTGGCCTGACAGAGTCTATTTTTTGCCAGTGAGACCACATAAAATCTGTTGCTGTTTTTTTGAAGATTCACTTTGAATGCATGCTTGGCATAGGAGCTGGACCCTTGATCCTCCATTCCTTCCAATCAGAACCTGAAGTCCAACTTGCAGCTTTCTTCCAAAGCACCTTGAGCTTTCTGGTTTTGAAGGTGCTCTCCCCTTTGCTACATTTTCTTTCTTTCTTTTTTAACCGTTCCTATTAACCGTGGGTGTTTGCTTTGTTTTCGGTTTAAAAAAATGAGCCCTTTTCATCCACAAACTGATTCTTTTGAGCGGCAGAATGGCCAGACACGGTGAGTACCACGTTTTGTTCGCTGGTGAGGTTATTGTTATGGTCCTATTTACAGGGGTAAGAGATCTTTTTGCGTATACTTTGAACCCCCATACCTGCAATGTGCAACAAGGTAATGTGAAAATTCGATGCATGTTTAAAACATTTTCTGACAGTCCAACATAAAAAAAAGCAATACTTCTGTCTGGTTTCCTGTTTGTGTGTTGCATGAACAGACCGTCATCATTACTGTTTATGAAGTAATGGTGTGGAGGTCCTGGGAGGGTAAAACTGTCTACCTGTTGTCCATCCACTGCAATGGTAATTAGGCTGGAAGTGATGTAATGGCATCGGTGCATATCATTAATGGGATCACACCGTAATTCATGAGCTATAATGTACTTACCCTTATCTATTTTCTATTTGTGTTGGTTGTGTCTTCTTGGAAACCCCAAACTCATACAAAGACCTTCTGGTTATTCGGTTTCAGCAAACCTCTGAGTCTCAGGACAACATTTCCTGTGTCTAAAAATTTGCCCCTAGGAATTCGCAGCTAAATTTGAAAACTAGTCATTCCTGGATAACTATTAAAAATGGTTATTTCTAGTGAGAGGTTAAGAACAGCTAGTTTGCTGGGTTTATCTGGTCATGGAGAAGGTCAGTGAGTACTGACAGTACTTACCTTGTGTCTGTGCAGCCTTCAAGTAAGAGATTAGGCAGCTGCTATAATGTAATGAGATAAGGTTTATTTGGAGATAGGATCAAAGTTCATTGACTTATTTAAAGTGAAAGGTAACACTGACAGTAACAAACCACTGAGACTTTCTGATGTCCAAACTAGAAAACAGATCATTATTACATTTAATTGTTGCACTGAACACCTAGCTTACCACTTTGCAAAATTAACTTTGCATGCAAAACTAATTACTAACTACAAGACAGCCTTATACATGTTTTAGCCATAAGATTTTGTTAGTAACTTAGTGTCACATTAAAAGATTGCTAATGGGATTTCCTATTAAACCTACACTTTTTTGGTGTCCATTTTAAGGCATGGATGTAATAAGTTGCCTGTCAAGTGTTTTGGGATGTTTATTGCTGAGTCCACTGCAGTCTGGAAGACTAGTGATTTTGTTGTTTTTGTTTTAAGTAGACAACAAATCACAGTCTGCCATACGGCCCTGGGACAATTGTCTCCATTGGATGTTCTAAAATTAATTAAGAAGAGGACATTAACTTTATCGACGCTGCCCCCTATTGACAGGATTAACAACTGTAGAATTTATCAGACGATAACTACGTTTAATTTTAAATTTGCTTTTTGACAAATTTTGTTTGCAATCTGAAGGTTAAAAAACGACGCGATAATATGGCTTTTCATAGCTTTCCTTTTTGTTTTTTCATCCTACTTGTTTGTAGTATATATCTGCACGTTTATATTGGTCAGGTGTTTAGTATCTAATTGCAATGCAGTTGTTAATGTAACCTTTTTTAGAATTCTTTCAGATACATTCCATAGATAAACGTATATTGTTCTAATAGTAAGCAGTGCTGTAACATAGGAGTAAAGGAGACATTTTGTAACCTTTTCACGTGACCGTTTTGTAATCATTGTTCATTCCACTGCGTGCACATTTTCATCAAGTCACATGATGAAAAGGCAAACACTCGTGAATATTGCATGGCGCTGCTCGCCCCTTGCAATCGGAGGCGAGGAAACAGCCCGATGTGATTTCCGCAGCCTTAAGACAAAAAAGAAACGGCCAATCTGTCCAACACCAAACAGACCATCTCAAATCAAGTAATGCTTTTATTTGTCAGTACTTTACACACGCACGCACACACAGGATCTGTCACACTCTAAATTAAATTAAGAGGCTATCAGTTATAATACATACAAATGAAGTGTTCAACTAGCATTTACAGTGTGCAATGAACTTTTACATTAAAATGTCCTGCATGATTTTAAATACTGCGGGTTTTAATTGAACATTGGGAACTGAAACTGGCATTGTCGTGCGGTTAAATGCATTGACCAGTGGCCTGTCATGTTATCCTACACGCACAGCTAGACTCATGTTTGGTTTCACAATAATTTTATTGTCACTTTGTACAAACCTTTTTTGTGTAGAGTTGCTGCCCCTTATATGTTGAAAAGACCATTGTGCCGGTACCGTCACACTAAATCAGCTGTGCAGTTCTTCTGCAGAAGAATACGGCGCTTGATTTGAGGCGGCTCCCCTGTGGACATTACTTCTGCCAAGACTGCGTGGACAAAATCGTAGACGACGGTTTCCGGGATGGACGGTATTGTCCACCAGGTTATCTGGCTGTAGCATGTCAGATGATACGGACAGCTATTGGTCCAAAGTGGTTTAATAGCCTAATTATTCAAAATATGGAATCTGTACAGGAGCTATAGATATTCAATATAACACAGGACCATCGTTGCTGATCATTGGTCATTTTTTGTCATTTTAATCTTGTTTGCTTCGTTCTCTCATAAATAAGCCTATATTTCCATCCAATTGATTTTTACGAAAAATGTTTTAAAAAGTTATGCTATCTTAGCCGATATGCTTTGTGTGATGGAAACGATGTGGCCTATAGTTTTTACAGAGATCGACAAATAATTTTTATTTTTGACTTTAACAGTAAATAGTTTGCAGTATAAGCTGAAATGTTACTGATATAAAACATATTGTGTTTGTGCATATATTTTAGTTATATGTGGTAGGATTCTCATCACGTGCCTCTTCCAAAAAGAGACAAATGTAATCAATTTAAATTAAAAATAAAACACGTATAAATCTGAACAAATATGGCCATGTAAATTTCTATAAAATGTTCTATGGTTCATTGAAAGAAAGGTTTCTTGTACGTCTATGAGAAAATCCTTTCTGGTCTACCGTCATGGTAACTGGTGCATAGTTGAAACCTACACAAAAGAAACTCGGTATTCTGTTATTAGCTACGTTTACATTAACGTTTTTCTGACGAAAGTGGCTTAAGTGTCTAGTTGGAAATGGAAATTGTCGGTAAAATTCCTCAAATGTTAACAAAGCCATGGCAAATAAATCATTTGTTGATCTGTTGATCATTTGTTGAGAATTTACGAAAAAAATCTACACTGGAAATGTTTTTGTTGGTTTAAAGCACTCATTTCACATAGACTAGGCCTAAATTTACTATCATGTGACAGGGTTTCCGTCACATATGCTCTTACAAACAACCAAATAAATTTAAAAGAATGTAAAATGAAAGTAGACTATAATTTACCAGTATAAAGTTTCGCCACTGTCCGCTGTGGATACTAATAACTGCACATAATTATGCACTGGCGAATATTTAGCAGCTGCCTGAGTCTATGCATCTTGTCTTGTAACACTTATCAGTTGTTATGGGAACCATGAGAAAGCAAAACGTGCACAGTCTGTGACATATGTGAAATCAGAGACGCAAACATGTCAAACCTCCCTTTTTATAGGCAAACCAACTTAAGATACAAACGTTTATTGCATGGAATGACGTCACCGCCTAACACATGTGATCGCTACAAGCCAGTTTGACGGAAACAAGCAGCCGAGCAGAAATAATAGCAAATCTATACGCAGGCCGAGCTACCATTTCGATTAACATTCGCTGAAATGTCCAAAATAAATAGCATTCAATCTGTTAAACATGCTTAGGCTTATGTATGCTGATCACGTGGACTTCAAACGCAATGCGTAGCTAGCTAGGGCCAGGCATACACTGTGCGATTTTAGTACTTTTTAAAGTTTCACTTGGTAGTAGGCGATTAAACTTCGCGATCCTGCGAATTATGGCTCCATCGGATGTCATTTAAGGCACAGGCATAATTTACACTCGGGACGATAAGTCCCCACCACTTTTTGAAAGTGCTCTAAAAACAATTTGAGTATAAAACAATTTGAGTAATCATACATTTTTTTTTAGTCAGTAAATCTAAACGTATTAAAGTGTCCCTAATTACGTTTATTTTATGCCACGATGTCGATGTAGTAAACGTGGCAAGACTGACGTTTCTTGAAGTTTTAAAAATAAATCTACATTTAAAAAAACATCGTGCTACAAATAGGTCTTGTTCATGTCGGGTCATAAAAATTGTGGTCTCCAAATAAGAACTGGTCTTCCCAACTAAAGGAAATCTGATTTTAGTCTGACCTGTGGTGGGATAATACAGTGAGGGGGCGTGGCCATATGGAAGGCAGTCGCCACCCCTTAAAACCGACTTACTCCGGATGCAACACCTATTCAAATTCTAAAATTTAAATAATATAAATTAATGAATTAAACACACTGCCTTAATTGTGCATCTTGTTGTTCAGTGTGGTGATGTGTTAGTCCATCATCACAACATTATTTTTCACTCTTAGGTCTGAGGTATGAAATTGCTTTGGTAAAAATGAGCTCTTTTGTTCATCTCCATTAAAGCCTCCTAAATTAATCTGGAATTTCAGCTTTTTTCTTGACCTTTATTTTTATTTAGTGTGTTACTTTGTTGGCTGTTTTGTTGTGTAGCCACTAACAGGACATTTTATAGTTTATTACTTCAATATAACTAAACAAGGTTGGGAGGGTTACTAAAATGCATTCCATGCATCAGATTAATTTCCATTACTTTTGGTTACCTTTTAACCCATTAACTACCAAGGACTGAGGACATATATTGCCAGCAAGTATGGCCACCAACAACGAGACGGGGCTGCCCCGTTCTGATATGGTGGCCAAAACTGATGCACAAAATTAAAACTGTGATGTAATGGAGAGAACAAAAGACAGAAATACAAAAATGTATTTTTTCTTCATTTTATTTTATTGAATTTGAAAAGAAAACTGCTTTGCTTTAACTGTTGCAAAGTTACCTACTGACTAGAAGAGTCAGCCACCACTGATGCTTGTTATCTTACTCCACAGATGGCCATGGCGGCAGCTAAAATGGCCGCCCTAGACCAAACCAGTGTGAATGCTGAGGACGCGAGCTTTCAAATGATTTTACAACTACTGTTTGGATGCTCCTGATGGTTTTGATGAACTAGGTGTAAAAGGTTAGTGCTGCAGTCTGCAGGGTGTCAGATTTCCTGAACTGAACATGGACACCTCTGATCAACGTCATACCCAGCAACCTTTCCTAATAAGGTAAAGTTAAGGTTTGTGTGCATGTGATGTGATTTTTGTTGTTGTTTGTTTGTGTGTTTTGTTTTGGTAAACCACAAATGCTCTTAGTCATATTGTATACTAGTATTTCAGTAGGTGGGACCTCTCAAGGGAAACTGATGGATACTAATGAGCTGAGTATTTTCACTGCTACAGTTTGCCCGTGTAGGTGATCTGATGTGTTTGAGTGATCTGATCTATCTGATCTATCAAAGTCAGCACCACCCCCTGCTTTAGATGGATTATGAATAAACACTACTAACTAGGTGTAAGGTTTCATAAAGGATTCCAAAGTAATACAACAAAAACAAAAAAAACAGGGATGTGGACTTCTGGTGGCAGGATTACACCAGCCACATGTTGTAGCCTCACATTTTGGGTTCAAGTTCAAAGTTTTATTTGTCACATACACAGTCATACACGGTACAACCTGCAGTGAAATGTATGTGACATCAGGAATAAGCAAAATAAATAAATAAAGAGTATAATTCAAGTTTGTGAAGGTACAGAAGCCATGCACATCTTTTTAAACATTCTGTATGTCATTTGAGTGATCAGTAATGGACTGTGTTCTTTACTGCAGTCCTGGGAATTCTGTAAACTTTCCTTAATCTAGCACATGAGTGGGATCATGTATATTGGAGCAGGAGAGTGGGTTGGTTACCAGCACTGGAGTTGAAAGATAAGAAAATCAAATATTTGCTTCATGTTCATTAAAACTGTAATTTAATGTGAGAGAATTATAGAGCCATAAAATGTATGTGCATTTTTAAAACACGACTATATGTTTGTCAAGTAAGTTCAGGTAATTTGGGATCAAGTGTAGTCCTAATCTATCACCTCAAAACTAACCCCATAAACAAGTTGATTACATGACCAAAATCAAATAATTTTTATTGGTCTAATTATGTAGGTGGATAATGAGATGTTCTTGCAGGAAACTGATTCATTCAAGGACACGATAAGGACAAATGTGTAACTTTTAGTCATTTTAGTTTTGGATTATCATATAATTTAAAATGGGTTTGACAGTGATAACCAATATATTACCACATTAACAGAGGTTGATGTAGAATTTGTTTAAAGCAGCAAAATCAAATAACATTTTCAAGTGTCTAGAATGATAAAGTGGTGCAAATGAATCCAAACTGTCCGCATGAGCTGTACAGCATTGAGAATGATGTTAAAATTAATACCCAGAATTACATTGGGAAGGAGTAATGCTGAAGCAAATATGTGTGACATCCCATCTTACCCCCAGCCCCTGTAAAGTCATGCTTAAAGTGAGGGTTTGGGGAACGTGGTTTTCTCATACCACGATTGCCGAGATGGAGAATTAAATTTAGACAATGTGGCATGGCATTGTCCTCTTTCTGACATGCTGGTTTACTGATCTGGAGTTTACACTTGCCCTTTGTTATTCTTTTCC
>JAOYMR010000027.1:12176599-12198585 GCA_025802075.1 Tenebrosternarchus preto
TGTGATGTGATGGTGCCAAAATGTAACATGCACAGAAATTCCAGGACCAGGGTAAAAATAATAACCCAGAACCCAATAATAAACCTGTTCTGAATACTTACAGAATCAGTAATGTTAATAGATCAAGGACTATCAAAATCATAGCATGTTAGAAAAAGTGAACTCGTTAATGTTCACATTGCAGACTTAGCAGAGAAGAAATTAAACAGCCTTTTCAATCTTTTAATTGTTTTGTTTTTTTCAACAGAAGCATTTTTCATTGTTTTGAAGTTTTTAAATGATTTGACTCTTTAATGGCTAAATGTATGTAACTCTTTACTTTATATTATATTACAAGTACTTGAGTACATATATGTGAAATCAGCTCATGACATATTTTACACTCTTTAGACATTTTTATAAGCCAACAAAGCTGAAATAACAAGCCTAAGAGAAAACAGCTCCCAGGTAGCCTGAACTGAAGCGTAGGTTAACATGGTGTTCACTCTGAAACCCTGCTTGGTGTGGTGAGTCCCATCTATTCAGTATTGTTACTACAGAGGTGTGTGAACAAGCTTCATTGACGAGAAGAGGGGGATCTCTGATCCTAAATTGACAGGTAATGAGTCAGACTTGCTCCAGCATGAGGTCTTAGTAATCAGCAAATTTTTATCATGCACCAAAACGAGACATGTTTACATGATTTTCTATTTAGGTACACAACAAAATTGATTAGCATAATAACTGTAATTGATTAGCATAATAACTGTAATACCTAGTCTGCTGTATCCCTAAAAGTAAGTTTCTGTACTCTGGAATTTATACAGGAACTAAATCAGAATATGTACACTTTCTACAGTGTACTTTGGCCTAGCTTTCTGTAGTTCAGTTCCAGTTGTGTTTCATGACAGTGTGTCATTACAGGACTTTCCTCCAACGTAGACAAATACCCATTGCTTACATGTCTACCATGATCAACCACAAAGATCAGATAATATGCTGTACACATTGATAATGTTGGCAATGATCAAAATCTACCTCTTTTATCACTTTCATTGGACTGTTGATCAACAACTGTCAGGCATGGCCACAATTACTGTGTGTTGATCTGTAACATTTCCATTGTTGCCTGTTTTTGTATGCAATACGCACTTATTACAAATGCTTGTTGTCTGTTTCATTTGCCTTTAGCAGTAAAATTTTGAAAGGCAAACTAATTCATTTGGCAAAGCATTTAATATTTGATTATTTAAAACATACTCTTTGTTGTGTTCTATTAGAAATGAGGGACCACTGACAATGAACAATGAATTTATGAGAGTGGAAAGAATACTTGTTCTGTTTATTTCTTTTTACACTCATTTTGCATTGTTTTTATTTTAGGTTTAAATGCAGTGGTTAAATGATTTAAATGAAGAAACTATGAGGAAATACTACAGCTAAGAATATTGCAATGGGTTTTCCCTTAACCATAATACATGAATTGTTAGTAAAATATTATATTATTATATGTAGAATATTATATTAATTATTATATTATTTTTTAATATGTGGAACATAATCATCAGATATGTTTAGGGATCTCCTACACTAGGGTTTTACTACATTTGAGATGTGTAGTAAGTCTTACGATTTTACCTGTTCGGTTTTTGTTTTTTTTTGTTTTGTATTGTTTTTCTTCAATTTTTGTGTACTTTATCAAAATAATCAAACCAAGTATTATTGTTGCTTCATTTAATTTTGTATTTGCCTCAGTTCCAATGTTTTTATTAACTGAAATACACTCACCGGCCACTTTATTAGGTACACCTGTCCAACTGCTCATTAACGCAAATGTCGAATCAGCCAATCACATGGCAGCAACATGCATTTAGGCATGTAGACACGGCCAAGACGATCTGCTGCAGTTCACACCAAGCATCACAATGGGGAAGAAAGGTGATTTAGGTGACTTTGAACGTGGCATGGTTGTTGATGCCAGGCGGGCTGGTCTGAGTATTTCAGAAACTGCTGGTCTACTGGGATTTTCACGCATAACCATCTCTAGCATTTACAGAGAATGGTCCAAAAAAGAGAAAATATCCAGTGAGCGGCAGTTCTATGGGCGCAAATGCCTTGTTGATGCCAGAGATCAGAGGAGAATAGCCAGACTGGTTTGAGCTTATAGAATGGCAACAGTAACTCAAATAACCAGTCATTACAACCGAGGCATGCAGAAGAGCATCTCTGAATGCAAAACACGTTGAATCCTGAGGCAGATGGGCTACAGCAGCAGAAGACCAACCTGGTACTAGCAAGGTGTACCTAATAAAGTGGCTGGTGAGTGTATGTCTTTCTCTAAATCAGCAAATATTTTACATCTTCTTTACATCCATAAAAATGTATTTTTGCTAAATCTTTAGGCCCACACCAATGGATACTACACCAAAAAAACAGTGAACATTTTGACTGCTACTGGAAAAAGCCAATGATACAAAATTTGCATGTTACACTACAACACTACAAGTTTCATTTTTTTTTTTTTTTTTTACCTAAATGTGTTGAGATGTTAGCGAAGATCATGGTTCTCATTCACTGATGTAACAAATACCAGGTTAAATTAGCAAATGTACCAGAACCAAATCTGATCAAATCCAATCAGTTATATTATCACAAACGCATGAGTAAAGTGAATGAAAAACACAAGTTCTTACCCTTTACATTCTGGTAGCACTGTTGGAATGCATGTAACATTAATACACAATGTACGTGTTCTAATAGAGGAAATTTGCATGTTCTATTAAAGGAAAATGTTCAAAGGGTACAGAAATTTGCATATGCATACACGTGTTCACACCATTCATTAACCACAGGTTGAAGGATGGAATGGGGAAACCGGAATAAGATTAATTCTCATTACTTTATTGGGGATAATAAGGATTAATTTAATTGTCATCGTGGCTTTATTCTGATCTGAGCTGGCTTTCCTGTTGAAAGAAACTATTTAAAAAATCCTCAAACAAGTTGTGGCCTCTTCCCTTTAAATAAAATGCTAAACTTTTAGCATAATTTCATTCCAAAGCTCAATTGATAAGAAGCCTAGCAGGATTTAGTAGGATTGTTCATGCACTTACAAACTGTTAGGGCAGTTAGCTAAAACAATCGCTTGACGTTCAAAATGCAATATTTAATTAAACATGAACTATGTCAGTGTTCACCCAGTGTTTGTTAATATTTATGTAGTGCCATAGTAGGATTCAGAGTTGTCATGTGATTATTTACGACTGACGAGCACAAAGTATTTATGTAATAAAATAAAGTCAAATGCCACAACTGTCAAACTGTCTGATGTTATATATTTTATATATTCTATAAAATATATTCTAGAACTTGCTTATCATTAAAGAAAAACCTATAAGTAGAAAATTTTAAACCCACGTTCATGGTTCACCCGCAATTAAAGGTCATAGTGTAAAATATGGGTTCTGGATATACATTTTCTATTTAAACTAGTTTGAAACCTGACGTGCTCTGTCTTGATCTTTTAGAATTATTGTTTGATTTCCTGACAATTCTGGTCTATTGAACAGTCTGCATTCTGCCAAACCAAGACATGCAATGATTACAGGTGGAAATAAAATTCTCACATGCTTTTGTTACAATTTAATCTTTAAATATTTTGATCTATATAATCAGTAAAGCTGGTATTAGTAGAATTTTGAAGTGCAAGGGCTTTACATTAGAGCAGTTTCCTAGCTGATACAATAAGGAAGAAAATGATTAAGTTTAATGATTAACTGCTGCTATGATATCATGTCACCCTTCGAGAGCAACTTGGAGAATTTGTACCTTCTTACTCCACTTAAAACTATCAAGAAAACACAATTCCTCTGTAAACTCAGAACGGATACAGTCTTACGAGCATGATCTTAGCATGTCCGCTAGACAACAACGCAGACTAATACAGACTAAGATTGACTTACCCACACAAGAGCCATACAGTGACACAGAGACACCAACAGTGCAAGTTGCCCCATGATCATATGAGCCAAATCTGAAAAAAGAAAGTTTGATGGAGCTGTCTGCTCAAATCTCTACCATAGTCCCCCTGTTTCTTACTGTGTTCTCTGTGTCTCTCTCTGTTCCTTCTCTAATAACTGATCACAACCTGTTTTAATGGTACTTCTCTTTAATTCTGCTGCTAGGAATATCCAAGTACTTCAACCTTTGCCTTGGCCTCTATTATACTTCCCCTTTATGAAACTCCACCCTTGTATTGTCACGCTGGATTTCCCATGTGTCTTAATGCTCAGAGTCCAGTTTCTGTTTCAAAGGATTTTTAACTGCAGCCTTTATTTTTCTTTCTTTCCTTTCACTTTTTCATGTCCTTTTCAGACAAGATTTGTTTAGGTTCTTCCCTCCTGTTGTGGGTAGATTGTGCCCATGCTTTAAAAAAAAAAAAAAAGTCTAATCTGGCTAAATTATCTGTTGCTTCTTTCAGTTTTACACACACCCGCTGTGTCTCATGCTGCTCCTGCCTGTTCTATTCGTCTGCTTTCACATGTATTTACTGTTCGTCTTCGCTCGTTCCCTTCTGTGCGCATTTTATGAGTGGTCTCTCACTTGTCGTGAATAAAAGTTCATTTATATCGCGTAACCGCTTATATTTTATTTAAATATATGTAAATGTATATTTAAATAAAATGTGAAACATAAAACTACATGTGAATTGCGATTGTTTTTGCATCAGTTCATGAAAGCTAAATAATGAATTGAGGATTCTACTCATATTTCTCATTCTACAGCTAGCATCGGAGCTTTTTCCCAACAAAACCGGTGCGTTTGTTAAATTAAACAGCTGGCAAAATGCCTTTGCTTTAGTGGTGTAATAAATGTTTTAGGTAGGTTTAATGGTTACATGGGGATAGACATCAAATGTATCCGTTCGTTATCTTGTTTTTGCATTTGCTGAGTTGTTTTTAAATACTTTCATACTTTCAACTTCTATTGCTATCCTTGATTACATGATACACCAGTTTTACTTTTTATAACATTTAATTTCAAATATTTATTTGAAATTTAGTAAAACACGTACATCTAACGCTTGGGACACCTTCGTGCATATGTTCTTAGAGGAGATTCTGTTACAGATGTAATTACAAATTAAAGCCTTATGATCATGTGATTAAAGAAATTATATTTGTAGCTTGGCAACATCAAAAAGGGAACCTATACCAGGTTTTAAGATACAAAGCTGAGGATGATCCATCTTTAACCAGTTGGTTGCCTGCCACCTCTTTTCTTTTGTGCCCACCTTTGTATATTATACTATTAAAATGTTGTATACTGTTTTAATACCACCTTCTAAATATGGTCTATTGCCAAATAATCAAATACTTAAATAATGGGCAAGAGGACAGCAGGTACAAAACAAGTGTGGTTCATAACTTAATGAAGAAAATCAATTAGTGTTTGTTTATGTGTCATGAATAAAAAGTTGTCAAGTTGTCACTGGCAATGATTTTGACTTGTCAGTGATGTAAATCAAAGCCGGACATCAAATCTCAACCCAGCTGAGGTCAACCCCTGTCGATATTGAGATCATCCACTGTATAAAACACCAAATGATGAAACCTGTAACATGGGTATTAAAAATAATAATAAACAAACAAACTTGAGTTTAGCAATTAACTTTTCATGACCAGGAATATTGGGGAAATGGCTTTTTAAAGTTTTTCGTTAAATTACAGCATTACGTTCTACATAAAATTATATTACTTACTGGTTTGCGTGAGTGACTTCAATTTTGACCATTTGATCGCTATGAAATTGACATCACGACTTTTCATGTGGTGATGCAGTTTTTTTCCGGTAGGTGGCAGACGCACACCTTTCGCTCTTCAGCCTATAAACGGAGCCATGAAGAAGACGTTCAGTTAACCAACCAACTGTGCTAGCGGGCAGTTAAAGCGTCAAGCAATACCTTAGGTAAAAGGAGACCAAGTAAGTTGCAGCTGACCGTTTCCTAACCAGCACATGCATACCAAAATATTGTCGTTTTTTGTGTTTACGCCCTTGCTATCTTGATAATACCGCTTGTAAGTCAAATAGTCTGGCTGTTTTTCCCATCTGGCTAAATTAAGTAGTAAGCTAACTAGCTAGCTGTATAGATAGCTAGATAGTTAACTAGCTTGGGCTGTACATCCTAAGTTCCTTGTCTTCAGTTCGTTGGTAAAGGTAAACGTTAGCTAAGACTTATAATATTACAAAACAAAGACATCATCTCAGAATAATGTTATGAATCCATGAACACCTTGCCCGGTGGAATTTTAAGTATTCCTAAGTTTTGTGAAAATATTTTCCCAGACTCGCAATTAGACCCAAGCTAGAATTTTTCACAGTGTAATTGCAGTGCTTATTGTAACCTCTAGCGAATTTGTTTCACATTTTTGTCATCATTGTCCAAATGGTAAACTATGGTAATCTTTCGGTATCATACCGTTGACCTTGAGTCTCGGTTCATACCATAACTGGTTATAAAATATTTTGCAATAGATCCTCACTAAACTGAAATACATTGTTGGGCATCACGTCCAAACGTAGGCACATCGCAATTTAAACTCGTATTGTGTAGTCTGCGCAACGTGCAACATTGGCAAACTATGTGGCCTGTGGCTGTGAAACTCCACATAAATTTCTAAATTTAACAGGTACTAGCGAGACGATGACGTGCGTGTATTTCTTTTTCTTCCACTGAATTTTCCACTTCGTTCTACATTTGTCATCCCAAGTAAAACGTGTGTGTAAATATTTTATAGTGTACGGCAACTTTTTTTTTTTCGACGAAGTAGTACACCGGCTTAATTTTTTTTCAAGCCGGTGTGCAACTTTGTCGAAACAAATGCTGCCGTACACTAATATCAAAATATTTTCAAATAATGTTCCCAGTACATAATCATTATTGTATACCATAGTTTACTCCATGTGCACTGTAAGAATAAGGGGAGCGTGTTTTATACTCCATTTAACTCTATAATCGCTGACCTCGAACGTATGCTCAGAGCGCGCAAGCCTGGGTCTGCGCATGCTCAGAAAAGAAGCGCGCTCTATTGGATGGCACAAATCGTCAAAACACGTGACGGCAAGAGGGCCATCCTAGAAAAGACGAGTTTAATGATTAGCAGATTCAGTTGGTGATGCAGACACAGTTTGCAGTGAATTCAGCAATAAACACCTCGGTACCTGAGAGGAGTTCATGATTGCTCTCCAGTTAGGTAAGTAGTTGTTAGGGTGGGTGATCTCCACTCGCATTAGTTAGTGGCTTTGGAGTTTCAGTTAAGCTGATATTCTATTGACATTTAGGCTGATGTGTAACTTTGTTGTGTGGGAACATTATTCTGCCAAATGCCAGAAATGTATTCTTGACACAGACCCATGTATACTAGCACAAGGATGCATTTTGGTAGGAATTACAAAGCGCTTCTGTAAGTTGCATACGGAAGAGTCTCCCATATGCTGTAAATGGTACCAATTGCCTTTATTCTTGCCTTGTTTTCTTTAGGCAAATCATGTTTCTGCTGTTAACAAATGAGTTTCTTTCTTTGTTTGTTTTTTTTTTCCCCCTCTTTGTAGACATGCAGTCAGTGGTCAAACACAATCTTCACTCTGAGAGTGAAGCAGCCATCAATAAGCTCATCAACCTCAAGCTAACTGCATCCTACACCTACCTCTGTCTGGTATGTTCCAATTGTCCATTCACAAACTCATTATTTACACCACTATTTATTTAACGTTTACTGCTTTGTCAGCGGCTGCTCTGATTTGCTAAAGAATGAAATGAACAAGCTCATCTTTACTTGTGTGAAGAAAAAAAAAAAAACTTTCTCACTCCCACTCTCCCTCTCCATCAGGGCATGTATTTTGACAGGGATGATGTGGCGCTGCCCAACTTCTCTTGTTTTTTTCTGGAGCGGTCAGAAAAGGAGAGGGAGCAAGCGGAGAAGCTGCTGGAGTATCAGAACACGAGGGGTGGAAGAGTCCTTCTCCAGAACATTGCAGTCAGTCCATTTTTGCTTTGTGTGTCTGAGTGTGATAAATGCTCTAGGGCAGGCTGTAACTATGTGCACAATTTTAGATCTTTTTTTTTTTTTCTCTCTCCTCTGTTGCTCCTGCCAGGTTGTATGCCTTTTTACATTAGAATATACTAGTACTTAGAACTTCAAAAATATGACAAAATAGCCAGCTTCTCTTGTTCTCGGATAAAACTGCAGATAATCCAATTGAGAAGTTAATCTGGAATGACATCTTGGTGGTTTTTGAAGTCTACAGTGTGATCTGACCTGGACTCGGTGCCCTCTCCCCTCCTTTAGTTACCTACTTGAAATGAGCACTGGGCCCCTCTCATTGTCAAGGTACATGGACAGATGTGGTTTGTACATTTTAAGAAGTCTGTCCATCAGTCTCAATTTTTAGTGAAACAAATTTCGTATTAACTACTGTTGATCCTCATCTTGGCATTAACATGGCTAACTGTGGCCGTGTTGGCGTAGTTAAATCTTAATGATGTGCAGTTATGGTTGCAAAAAGTGCTTGTATGTTCAAACCAAAAACCCTTTTTTGTTTGCATGTTAAGTAGACTTTATCTGCAAGTTGCGTTGGTTGCCACAGACTGCCCTCTGTGCTGAACTAATATTGGCTAACAAGCTAAAATTAGCGACGTGCCTTCAAGCAGAAACTCTTTGCTGTAGGAGTCTTGCAATGATTATTAGAAAAAGGTGGTCTATATGTGAAGTATAGCATATTTTTTTGATCAATACATTTTATTTAAATCTGCCACAAAGAATATTTATTCCATTAAAGGGTGGGGGGAAGGATGGAAGAACGATTTACTTTGAGGATCCATTGCTTTGTTCAAGGGTCGTTTTGGATATTTGGCACACCACTGAGGTGCTCCAATATGAACAGATTTCAGATATGCACCATAGTATCTAACTACTGGGAATTATTGGTAATATGAGCCTAAGCAGAGTTTGCTCACGCTGTTGCAAGTTCTTACATGGTCTGTTGCCATGTAACTTGAAGTTACAGTGGTCAGAAATATCAAATCAACTGACCCTTTTGTCTTTGCTTTCATCCCCTTTAGAAACCAAGCCGTGAGGATTGGAAAGGTGGTCTGGATGCCTTTTCTTTCTCTTTAGAATACCAGAAATCTCTCAACAACTCTCTACTTGATGTTCACCGCACAGCAGCCAAACACACTGACCCCCATGTGAGTTGTTTGTTTTGTTTTTTATTTTGTTTTTTGGTACATGCTAAAATACTGTGGATAAAGCCAGTGTTTGCAGATACGAAGTTCAACACATGTTGAAATCTAAATTTAAAGTTTAAAACAGAGGTTCTGAGTTGTATGCATGTTTTTAAACACCATTTTTAATTTTTCATTCTTGCAGCCATCTGCTATTTTTAAAGTCTACTGAGTGTATTAATTACTTTTATTTATTTTTTTAAATGGTAGCTTGTGGATTTTGAAGAATAATGAGATGTGACAATTTCCTGTTCTAGCTGTGTGACTTCTTGGAGAGCCACTTCCTGCCAGACAGCCATGAGACCATTAAGAAACTTGGGGACCACATTAGCAGCTTAACACGCCTCAGCTCAAATGAGCCCCATGGCCTCATGGGAGAATACCTGTTTGACAGACACACACTGTGAACAGGTCCCTGACTTCAGCTTCAGCGGCCATTCCGTTCCCCCCGTTGCTAGGACGTCTGCAGGTGTTCCTTAGTAAACAAAACGGCTTTTAAGCTTTCCAGACCTCTCTGATAACATTCTGAAACTCAGGCAGCATATCTATATAGTGCTGAGATTAAGTTACTCAAAGGGCAAAAAGCAAAACTGAAGCGGTCAAGTACTTTGATCCACATTCGTAACTTGGGTACGTGTGGGGGATGGAATAAGAATAGCATCTTCTAATCTTTTCTCAGATACCTCAAACTCTTATTGTAATAGTTGCAAACGGTGGTGCTCAGTCAGTATGACTTCAGATAACAAATCTGGTGTCCGTTAAGTTGTTTTTGTTTTTTGTTGTTGTCTGACTGCCATTTTGTTTCTCAACAAAAACTGATGTAGCTTTTTCAGAACGTCATGTGTCTGGAACCACTGGCATTGTCTTGACCTGAAGATGTGAATATTTGCATATGATGAAATAAAATATGGCCAAAATTACAGTATCTGGTGTCTAGTTTTATGTGAAACATCCTAATCTTTCTTTGCTGTTCAGTCTGGTGGTTTGACGCATCACAATAGATCTGCTTTGTATATGGATATTGTATTCTTTGCTTTTGGGGATGAAATTGTTAAAGAAATGCATTTGGCAGTATTGTTTTGCTTTAAGTGCTGATGCACTCAAACTCCTCAACGGCCAAATTTAAGTCAAGCAAGTTTGTGCCTCAACTGCTGTTCTTTCATTGTAACAGTAATGCACAGTGTAGAAGCAGCCTGTCCCTTTCTATCTTGGCTAGGTCTCTCTTGTAAAAGAGATCTGTGGTCTCAGTGGTACTAACATGGTTGAATAAAAATAAACTGGAAACTACGTAGTCTGTTTCGAGTTGCAAGAAAGCAGTAGTGAAATTGTTTGTTTCATTATGGCATACATCTTCATACAAACAAGATTATATCCGAACAGTTATATAATTTCCAACAAATCACTGTAATGATTAAGATCAATATATATATACAGATAGGGAATGGATCGTTTTCAAATAGAAGTACAGTAAAAATGTGTGATTGTCAGAAAACTAAAAAGTTGTATACATTTCTATTAGTTGTATATTGTCTGCCATATGCATGTTCTCTCTCTTTAAAAAAAATAAAGGATGCATTTAAAAATATATAAATACCCTCAATCCATGTTTATGTAAACCTTATGAATCAGTTTTGAAGACTGGGATTAAGTCTAAGACTAAAGCAAATTTCAAATTGTGATTCAGCACTTAGTCCTCAAGCAACTCAGTTTAATTATATAACCATATACTGTGTTAAGTATAGAGATGCATGAATACCGATGCTGGTATCGGGTATTTGCCCGATACCATGTCCATTTACCCGTACTCGTAATCGCAAACGAGGCTCTGATACCAACATCCGATACCTTGTTTCCAGTGGACGTAAGCCACGTTACGCTAATGAGCAGACAATTCGGCGATCTGGAATTATTTCACAATTAGCGATGACAACCCAAACAAAGCAGACTGCAAACTGTGTTCTATGAAAATATCAAGAGGAGGTACTTCTGCATCTTCCTACAACACGAGTAGCCTAATAAAACATCTTAAAATGAAACACAAAACTCAGCACGAGGAGTTCCCTGCTAACAGAACACGGCATCAACCAGCACTGCAGCAAACGCTAGCTAGACGAGAGAAAACGTCTACACACCACCCTAGATCTGTGAAGATAACAGAAGCTCTTACCCAGTTTATTGTTCTTGATGATCAACCATTTTCGGTCATCGAGAATCAGGGATTTCGGCACCTTCTTGATGTGTTAGAGCCCAAGTATGAAATTCCCGTTATCATATATGTAAGTATTGGTATCGGTATCGGCAAGTACAAAAATACACATACTTGTAAACGTACTCGGTTGGAAAAAAATGGTATTCATGCATCCCTAGTTAAGTATATATATATAACTCATTATTATTGCTAAAAAAATACTAATAATTCCATTCCACAGTATTTCTGTTTGAAGCAGACTAGAGGGTTACCAATAATCAATGTTTTATGTGTGGCCATTGGTTGAATTAAAAAAAATTAAGAGTATTTTTTCAGGTGGTGGCAATTTCCCTGAGGAATCTTTTTGTGTGTGACCAGTCCTTTGGTGTCTTCTAAAGACACCAATCACATGTTTTTCTTCAGAAATTGTGGGGATAAGAAAGACTTTGTGTGACTACAGCAATTGCTGTTCGAGTCATTGTCTCATTTGAATTGTAAGTTTTATTACTGAATGGCCAATTGTGCAGTTGTGATTCTGACATATGGAAAGATGTACAACTAACTCTAAAACATTAGCCTGTAGGAACAGTTTCACTGTCACTCAAACTTTATAGTGGGTAAGAAAAATCGAACAATAAAATGCGTTACTGTACACCTTTTAACTTATGAGTAAAAATGTATTACTGTATAATCTTTGAATGCTCCTGTTGCATCAAAACTTTAAAACAGATCAGTTACATACATGCAAGAGTTGAAAGTACAACTAACTGTATCGAGTACTGTTGAATCACAGCAGCTAATTCCTTATTATGTGCCTTACTGGAAACATTCCAATTCTTAGTCTTAAGACAATATTTTCTTTTTTTACATTAGTTTTCCATTATTAGTCTTTGTGAGTTGATCATCATACTAGGGTAAAACAGCAAACTTTTTAGTACAGTGGCACTTCACGAATCCTTCACGAATTGAATCATCCTGGACTAAAATAAGATGTTTACAATTAGACATACAATGTCATTGTGCGTGTGCAGCAGTAGAACTGACTCAGTAGAACTGACTCATTCACTGACTCATTCACTGACTCAGTCACTGACTCCAGCTGTTGACAGAAGTCAGACGATGACTTGTACGAAGAATGAACAACTCCATCATTTGCAGGGATGAGACTCTGTCATTTGCACTAGAACACACCAAAGCCTTAAGCCACTGTGGTGAAGTTAAATAGTAACTGCAAAACAGTGTTGGACTGCAAGCAATTGAAAGGCTTTATCCTAAAGAATTTCTACTTTTGTGTCATTGTTTTAACACTCTTTTTTGAAAACTTGCGTTTTTGGTGGAATCCAGTGCAATATCACCACTCTGTTTTGCTCCATTCACTGACTTAGACGATGTGGTTGTGTTGGGTTTAATGATGAAGAAAAACAACATGGGGGGCCTGCTCTTATCAGTAATCTCTATTTAAATATAGGCCACTTTCCTCAGTTAGGTCAATTATATGTTTACAGACCTTGAGAGACCAAATACTACAATTAAACTAGTGCAACCCCTATAATCCCACACAAACATGCATAGTTGACATGAACCTGAAATATGTGTCTTACTGGAAACATCGCATAACCTTTTCTTGAAAAGGGTATCTGGTTGGATTTGGATTAACAAAGAAGAGAGGCAGAATGAATTGATAACATATATGACACTGATTAATAAATGTCTGTAAATGTTGTTCTACAAAGTGCAGTGAGATTGTCAGAGTAGCTCGTCCAGATAGGCAGGCCTACATCTAAGGCAAAACCAAGGGTCTCCAAGGGCCAGTCGAGAAGCAGGCCAGTAAAGACCATCAGATCTTTGTCATTGTAAGATCTTTGCCTGGACATACATTTATTTGAAGTTTGCATGCAATACAGTGTAACTTTCAAGTGTTAATGTCAGCATAAAAACATACAATGTAAAACAATGTAACATTTTCATAAATAACACTTTCTATTTTGTATCAGTGTCAGAGAAGTTTCCAGAGGAATCAACATCAAAATTAGTCATCAAAATCAATCATTTGCATCTCTCCTTTATTTATGTTTATCTGCTTGTGTCTCTCCTCTTCCTGCTCCTCTTCTTCCTCTGTGTCCTCTGTCACTGTTCTGTTCTGTTCTCTTGCTTGTGATACTCCCAGTAGATTCCTGTTAAAGCCTCAGCAGCTTCTAGAGACACTCTCAGCTTCCCCACCACATCCTGATTGTCATCCGTACTGATAACTAAGATGAGAGAGGAAGAGTTCATGATGGTTAACACTGTCTTGTGCAAATATAGGCCGACTGGTCGCTTCATTAGGAACACCTGTACACCTGTGAATCAATGTGAATCACATGGCAGCAATCAAAGGCATAAAATCATGCAGACAGCAGGCATGGGATCATGGGATCAACAACATGCCATGTCACAAAACAAAAGTCATCTCAAGCTGATTCCATAGCAATGAGTTCAGTGTCTTTCAGTGATCACCCCAGTCACTTGTGAATGAGACAGAAATGCTTTCAGGATGTGCTAGAATATTCAAGATTCACCACATGAACATGCATCAGACATATTACATAATGCAATCATTTTAACTTGTTTTGAAATCTCAAATCTAATGCCTTGTGGAATCGATGCCACAAAGAACCAAGGTTATTCTGACTTTAAATGGGTGTCCTACCTACTGCTATGGTGTTTCTAATAAAGTGGCTTATAAGGTAAATGCGTTTTTTAAAAGTCATTGCAAACTTACTGTCAATTTGCCGTTCAATTACATCATTTCCCGTAAGAAGAAGTTCCTGCAAGTCCAGGTAAGCGTAGCCAACGTCCTCACATTCACCTTCCTCATTCAGTGGCTCACTGACCACAGTGAACTTTAACCTGAGTGATTTGCAAGAAAGCACAAAACTCTTTCTGCTGGTACAATTTGAATGACTTGTACCAAGAACGATCTTTTTTTTTTCTTTTGTACATCTGACCTCATCACACATAGCAGAACCAGTGCAGAACCAGTCTATGCCTACCTGCCCTGATTGGGGTCGGTCCCTTCCAACATTGTGTAGAGGTAGTGCCTCAGAGGAGTTGCCCCCATAGTGTTCACATGTATGACTGAAAGACAGGGACAGACAGCAAATGAAATATCAGAAAATACATATCTGCAAGCTATGGATCTCACTCTCTTTGGTGAAGGCAGAGTTGCTGCTGGGAACCCTTCTGCATCTTCAGCAGATTTCTCAGGGTCAGCTGTGTTTTGCCCCTTAACCTGCACACCTCTTCTGAGTGGGGCAGTGAAGGCTAAACTAGCCTTCACCTGCAGAAGGGTTCCAGCTGTTTCCTCTTTGAAGCCACAGTTATCTTGAGCTGGTCAACACCTACTGCCCCCATGTGGCTTTCTTCAGCAGTTTGGATGTCAGTCCTGTTTTCTGAAGAAAGTAAAAGCACTGATGCTGCTAGGAAGTTTCTACAGTGAATAGGACTTCAATAGAAAGTTGTGGGTTTGAATACCAGCTCTGAGTGCTGTGCAATGGTTGAATCTGTGCTCTGACCCCAGCTTACAAAGAACCTGGGGTGTGTGAAGAAAATCATTTTGTTGTACTGTACATGTGGATATGTATAATATAAACAAATAAAGGTGTTCCATCTACACCCAGCTTTCATCAGAAACATTGTGGCTGATTTTTGTTTGTGGCTCGTAAAGTTCTGCTCATATCAGAATGACCAGATTACTGTAAAATGTACAGGCTTTTTTCCTCTAGACTTATACCGCACACATCAGGCTGACTAACATTTGTGCATTTCACAAAAGCAGGTGTCTGTAAAGATCCACAGTGGTAATCAAGGGTCCTAGGATGTTGACAGATGGTTCAGATGGGTTTAGAGCAGTGGTGTGCATTTTGTAAACTTTTGAAATAATATCTATAAGTAATTTGGTTAGATTTTGTGTTTCTTTCTAGAACATCTTTACCACTATGGCAGGATGAAGTGGGTGACTCGAATATGTATGACAGTACATCTTTGTGAGGTGTTCCATAGCCATGCATGTAGTCAACCTGACTGACTATCTTCGTGTTTCATAGTAACAGAAGGGAGCAGTACCCTTCAGTGTCTTCCTCCTTACTGAGAACAAAGTAAACTGCAGGAGCCATGTGTCTTGAAGTCACAGAGCTGGAACTTGAACCTTCAATACCAGCTGTCAAGCAGTTTTTACAGGGTTCAGTCATGAATATTATGTTCTAGCAGATGAGTTGTCAGTAGAGAAGTTTGAGATCTTGCTGTATGGTTTTACATTCAAAGTGGCTGTGGCCCAAGTTCTTGTCAGTGTAGAGTCTCACCCATAGGGGCACATATCATAGAAACCACAGCTTGATGGTAGTTGTGGACTAGTGGTGATATAAGCACCAAACTGACAGCCTCAGTTATGTCCCTCCAAAGGATAGACTAAACAAAATCAACCAGTTGTATAGGTTTTTAGTAAAGTCTATGAAAGAAATGGAGGACAGAAGAAACAATCCAGCAATTCTGTTTGTGACCTATGAAGAGGACAATCAATTAATTCAATGAGTTCACTGTGTCACAGTAATAGCGTAGCTACCTCTAGTAAAGTTATAATGTATTTCCTCCCCCAGGGTTGGTTTCCGTAGAGACATTGGGGTCTCGGTGGTTTCCATGGGAACACCCAAAAGTCGATACTCCACATAGACTTGCTGCACTGATTGATCCAATGCAACACTAGATGATGGGTCAAACGAAAGTGAAAAAATCTCCACTCTGAGTCTGTCCTCCTGAAAGACACAATGAGAGACAAATTATTAGCCTCACAATGATTGTCACAGAGTTATGCATTAACTCTGGTTAATGAAAAATATATTTCACATTTTTATCCTGTTAAAACATTTCACTAAAGTAAAAAGTATTTTTGTTATTTTGTTATACATGTGTCTAATAGACTGCAAATTTCAGACTGTGATTCATAAGTACGTCTGTACAAAAAAATGTGCAATTTTGGAATTTTATTATTTTATTATTGGTATTGGTTTTCAAAACAAAAATGTTGAGGAAAACTAAGTAAGTAAGGACCAAACTGAAAATAATAGGTGAAGTTTTCATTTATCAGAAGAACATTTCAGACAATGACTGAATTTACATTTACGGCATTTAAATTCATTTCAAAGGCTCATCCGTACCTTGTTGACAGGTTTTGGTGGCTGAGGAAATATAACCATATCACTGCCACTTGAAGCTCCCGATTCCTCAGACTCAGATATATCACTGTCTCTTCCAGCTGTTCAGATAAAGACCCAAAAATAGGATCATTGCGTTCTATACCTCACTTTTAAACATTCAACAATTAGTGAATGAATCCATGTACAAAAACAATCTGTTGAACGTCTCTCACTTTTACAATGAAACTTTTCTTTCTCCTCTTCTTCATGTTCCTTTATTTCCTTTGGGAAAATTATATGGGAAAATTGATTAACTGATAGGTCGAGGAACCAGCAGGAACTAACTGGGATACAGAGAATCCATTTTTGTAATAGTATTCAGTTCAAACAGTTTTTACTGAGGGCATCACCACCTCGTTCTCTTACTTGTACTCTGTTGCTCCTTTTTTTCCTGCTTTTTGATTCTGGCAGTCGAAAACCTGGAACGATGATGATTTGGTGAGCATTGGCCAGTCCATGGTTGAATAACCTCATCTAAACGGTTTGGTAACAAGTTGGAAACTGCATCTGTTTAGCCAAACCTTGTTGTGGTGCTCTCAGCTGGGTTGACTTGGTCGTAGAAATCTGAAGTTTTGTTGATTTTTCAGGTCTGTGGATTTTGATTGGTGGAGGGGAGAGCTGTGGCTGAAATATGATGACATTATGCTAACATAATGTGAAGTGGATTAATGGATGAATATTAAATATTTGTATGCTACATGATCTTTACCTGGTTTTTGTCATCTTTGTAAGGACTCGACTTCAGCTGAAACCAAAGCAACATGCAGTAAAGACATTCTGAACAGTGTTCCATCTATGTTCTATCACAAGGTACAAAAAAAAAGGGCTTCTTCTTCTTCCATGATGCATGATGACACAAATTATGCTTCACAATCTGCTGCCTGTCACTAACTGTCAGGACAACCCGAGAAACATATAAGCAGATAGACACACAAACATACAAACACACCCTGGGCTTAGCGGTCGGCCTCTGTGACACTTCTGTTTTGCCTGTCGTCTTGTTCAGACTCTGTCCATTCCTTTCAGCCTGCACAATTTCTGTTGGACTGGAAGGAATATGGTTGAAGCCAGGTGTCTGGAATGGATACCTCCAGTGGAGATGCACCCTGACCATGCCTCTGGGACCACCTGCAGGGTCCCTTAGGACATAATCACCTGAAAAGATAAAGTTTTATTTTAACTCACTAATTAATGCAAGCATATAATATATTGGAAAGCTCTATTCGTTAGGAATGTGCAATAGGAAGGTAAAATCTATAGCTAATGTATATCACAGGCCTACTTAAAAATATCTACATATATTTCTCCACATATCTTGTCTAATCTCGGTATGTTTTAAAACCATTACAGTTTCTGGTGGTGGAACACCTCCCAGGCCTCGTTCACCCCTCTCCCTGTCTATCTTCCTCCCTCATCCACTCCTTCCCTTTACACTTCTTATAGACCAGCTTGACAAACACCTAATTTATCCAACAGCCCACATTGGCCTGTTTGCAAGGCCAATGGCTTATGGCAGCAAATTTAAAATTTGACCTCATTGGTTTCTGACCATTTAACCATGCATTCTGTTCACAGCTACTCTTCTGTCATTGACATGGATAATGGTTTCTGGTCTGTTCGTCTAACTCTGGCTTGCATTCACTCTACAGGGAGAATCATATCAGTGGATTAGATTACCACAAGGTGTTCATTACAGCTCAACCATCTATCACCAAGAACTCAGGAAGCCTCTCAGGCTGTGCACATTCTTCTGTGATCATCCAGTACATTGATGGAATGCTTTTAAGCAATGAGGACTAGAACACATGAAAAATTGAAATGATCCCAAAGTTGTGATTCAAAAAACACCCATGCGCATGATGTCAGACACCTGCAGCATCACAGAAGCATCTTGACAGCCACAGGAACCCCCCGTTAATTTGGTACAGGTGCTTCAAGAAGCACTTAAGCTACACAGTTAATTATCATTTTGAAAATTGAAACACACACCATTCAAGAGAGGCACATGGCAACAGGCTTGTTGATGCACGGGTAAAAAGGGTAAGTTCAACTCCTCAGGCTAATCTGAAGACTGCATCTCTTACTCACACAGAGTACAGGGACCCTGATATTTGTCTATCCATGAGCTACAGCCCAATTCTCCATGCTTGAAAACTTGGACATGGCTTGATTCTGCTGCAAGGGTTTATCCCAAAGGTGTCTGGACTAAATAGGGAAAGCTAGTAGCACCTGAATTACTACTTCCAAACTTGGCCAGTCAAATTCACTTTCTATGTAATGTAGCGGTGGGTAAAACGGTTAATACGTTTTTCTCTGTTTATTGTCCTCATTATCACTTTATGTCTGTAACTTAAACTAATGATGTGCTGGTTATATTCAAAGCAAAGTCTGAAATTTGTGTAATTTATCCAAGCACGGTATGTTGAAAGAAGGTTTGTCTGTCTAGATTTCTGTCTAGATAGTTTTCCCCGAAGGACAGATTTGACTGGCCAGCACTCCTGCATGGACATGGTGTAGATTGAATAATCTTGCTTTGTGATTTCCATTAGAGAGAATTAACGAGGGAACTTCATGTGTATTAGTTTTATTTGGTGACCGTTACAGATTTTGGAGGTTTCCTACATAATGATGTAATCCAATCTTTTCATTAATGATGTCATTGATGACTTTCATTAATTAAAGCTATTCATATGTATTTGTTTTGTTTTGTGATTGTTTCTGATTCTGTTTTGCATTATATTTGTACTTCTATCATTTTTTCCTGAATGTCTCTGTTCCTTTTGTACTATAATAACTGGCTGTGAGGCAAGAATCAAGGTCAGGAGATGATAATGGGCTCATCCACCCTTCATCCTATCTGTCTTCCTCCCTCGTCCAAACCCCTCCCTGTCTCTCTCTCTCACTCATCTCCTGCTTTTGTCTGCAGATTCTTGAGTTTGATCACACATCTGTGTTGCTGAATTGTCTGCCTGATTTTAGAATAACAGCCTTCTCTCTGGCAAAGAAAAGAATGATCCAAAGATCTGTGTGCAAATAAACATAGATATGCTGTGGATCAACAAATAAACATGGAGATTCTCAAAATCAACAAGGCCTCCTGAATCATCATTACTGAATTTCTAAAGGTCTAAAAATGCTACATTTTCTTCATTTTCTTTGTGAAATGATTTTGGATCATATATTTTGTATGTGTAGAAATAATACCCGTTTGTTTGTCTGACCACGCTTCAACTCTTCATTGCTGCTCTGATTTGACAGCACAGTAGCATAGCCCTGTCAACCCAGCAGTGAGAGAACTGTAACTGGTTTAAAAACATCAACACGGATGTTACATGCATCATCATGCTACTATCATGCTCCACCAACCAAATACTGTCTGGTCATCAGGGTACTTGTGGTCAGAAACTGACGAGAGGGGAGAGAATGGCTGACAACAGTAACGCATAGCCTGCTGTCTAGACTCATACATGTAGACCCATAAAACACACCTGGAAGACAGGTGCATCTAATGAAGTGGCCAGTGAGTATTGGTGCAAGTTAGGAGTTTCTAATAAAATGTTTTGTGAGTGGTTAGTGCAGCTGAGTTACCAGTAATTGCCTCTTACCTTTGATTGGTCTGCCAGCTGCTAGAGCTCGGAGTGGAATTGGTGTCTTGGCCAAATAAGTAGGAGGAGTCTGGCATTCACTGTCATCAAACACATACACCCACAGGCTGCCCACCTTCAGGTATTCCATCACATCTACTGTAGCTGCTAATGGGTAGATGGTAGAGTCCGCAAACACAGGGTCTGCACAGCATGGTACTGTAGGAGTGGAGTGAGGAGGTAGATCATACAGGCGATAAGTTAAGTAAGTGTCAGGAAGAAGTCCTGGCCAGCGGGTGCTGAGGCCCACGCAGCGTTCCAGTATCACCACCAGCTCATTTGGTATTCCTCCACCAAAATCAAATACCTCCTGGGTCTGAAAAAAGCAAGACATGATTGAAATCAATTTGATTTAGTCGGTCAAATTAAAGACCAATATATTCAGCATTTAGTATTTACATTAACAAAGTGTGTTTTCCCAAAACTATTGGTTTTCAAAAACAGTCCTTTCCCAAATATGTGTACACAAACAGCTATGTATATCTTCTAGACACATAGAACAATTGTTACAGTGCTATAAATGAGTCTTTACCTTTGTCTGTACATGACTCCAGAACTTTACCTTTGACTGTAAATGACTCCAGTCTTTACCTTTATCTGTACATGATTCAAAGACTGGAGTCACCTTTGTCTGTACATGACTCCAGTCTTTACCTTTGTCTGTACATGACTCCAGTCCAGAGTTTTTGAAATGGTCCTTTTTTCCATCATTCTGTGTTTGCCTCCATCCCTTGGTTCCACCTGAGGGTACAGACAGACCCAGAAATCCAGAGCCCCTATTATCTCTCCCTCAGACCCTGTACAGTAAAAAAAAATAAGAGAAAATCAGTTTTGAGTGCAGAGTAATACCATGACTAGTTTCCAAACAGAAAGATCCAGAAAAAGAAACTAGCAGCACTCCCAGCATGCTCCACAGGGCCCTACTGCGTTGGTTCTCTTCTATCACTTGTACTCTGCATGGTTTAGTGTTTTCCCTTGAGTAATGCACATCACTCAATCCATAAGTTAATTACCAAGATCTAAAAATGGTAGAAAAATCATGAACTATACAAAACTGAATCCCAGAGGAAGCACTGCTGTAATGCGTCCCAAAGTTTTGAAAGGAAAGGTCACTCTCACTCTCCTACAGCTTCTCTAACCTGTGATGTTGGCTGTGCCTTTCACACGTTCTCTTCGCCGCTGTAGCGCTTCCATCAGGCAGATCTTTGCTCTGCCCCAGGTTATAAATCGAACCCCTCCTAGCGCCTGATGTAGTTCAGCAAATACAGAAGTTCCCTGGAGTCCAAGCCTTGTGAGGTCATGGCCAGTGAGGACATAACAGGATGTGAAGCCATAATTTGGTTGCGTCCCAGAAACCAGTGGTGTTGAATGCACTTCAAAGTCAAGGAGTGCATAGGTACAAAATGTCACAACCTGGCGGTAATCCCCAGGATCCGTTTGAGCCATGAGCCTCAGTCCAGTGGGAGTGAAGGTGGCTCCTATCAGGTGAATTTCAAGCAGGGACTCTCCCTCCCGCAGCTTGCTGAAGATGTTTTCCTCCTCCTTCTTCTGGATTGACTCCTCCTCCATCCCTGTCCATGTGTACTGCTGTGGTATGGTCCACTTATAACCTCCAGGCCTGTAGGCAATGTCTTTTAGCTGAGCTGAGATAACAATAAAAA
>JAOYMR010000027.1:12239019-12250679 GCA_025802075.1 Tenebrosternarchus preto
TATATATACACACACACACACACATTATATACACATATACACATTATATATAATGTATATGTGTATATGTGTATGTATATATATACACATATATATACAATCATACATGCAGATAGATAGATAGATAGATAGATAGATAGATAGATAGATAGATAGATAGATAGAAATACTACAGCAGCACCCCTATATATAGTATTTCTAGACGTTTGAGGGGTGCAGCAGAGTACCTAGAATCTTTGAATTTTTTGGAGCCATTCATACATCTTATGTGCACCTACCTACCAGGTGCTATTTACACGCTTATGTGCACCAATTAACCAAGTGCTCCTATTCCCACTGGGATTTCCTTGGTGTTAACCTTTTCTTTTTATATTCTCTCTATTTCTGTTTATTCCCCAATAAAACAACGTATTTTAACAAGTGAAATTGTTCATTGTTTCTACTGTCATGCGGGGAGGGGGTAACTAATGGAGCCGTGAACATTGGATTAAATTTCCAATGAAAATTGAATGAGCAAAGGTACATGTACCACCCATATTGTAGGTTTCGGTACGAAGTGCCGTTACCTCGGATGGGGTGTCTAGTTAGAAGACGACTTTGGCTGCGTAAGTTTGATCAAATAAAATAGACTGATAGACGATAGCTACTTGGCTGAGTAAATTAAATGCTGCTGGTGGATACATTATGGTTCGATGTGTGGTTAATTCAGTAAAATATATAGGAAAACGTCAACAGAACATTAAGATTAAAGGATGCAAAGGTTCATGACCACTGCTCTCTCTCTCTCTCTCTCTGAAACATGACACACGAAAGCACTCACACCGCCCCTTCTCTGTCTGTACGTGTGGTAGTGTTCTTTTCAGGTGGTATCCGATAACGAGAGCTGTGCTGACCCCTGATTATATAACGCTGACGTAGCTACAGGTCGCTGTTATTGTTTCGATTCTAAATGTTTGCACCTGGAGGCTTCATGTTTTGAGAGGCTCACACTCTAGACTGGAGGCTAAAGCTTTGTGCATAAGGACAGTGTGAAGGTTTAGTAGAAGGTTGTTAAGACCATTGGTTTACATCGGGCACGTACAAGCTTGTTAACCGGCTTTTTCTCGCTACGTCACTGAGCCTTTAGGATGTATGATTCGTGTACCTTTTGGTCATTCAACATGATATACGACACGTCTCCAGCACGGTTACATTTCTGCTGCCAATGAGAACGTAAGGAAACAGAGCCGTAACAAATCCACTGGTCAAAACCCGTAACATTCTGATTGGTCGAAGCTCCCCCCCCTCCTCCAGTGTTGCTCAGAAAATCAGAGAACGAGGAAACGTAAATCCGAGCGTAAGAGTTCAGAAGGTTTCAGTAGAGAGCGGGATTTATTTCCCTCAAAGCAAAAGAAACCGCGTGAGAGCAGGGAATCGTGCTGTCTTAATGATATATTGTGTTCTCGACTTATGCCAGTAAAACCATTATGTGCCCCCCGAACGGTTTTAGTCGCTGTGGTCAGGATAGGTTAGCGCTTCCTGAATAAGGATGACTGATGTTAACATTTACACTGTATATATGGGAGGCTTAAGGATAGTCTGAAATATTTACTGCAATAATTAATCCAAACGTTTACGTTGCATTCCGCAATTTGGCTGAACTGAGATTAAACATACTTCTTTTATATATTCTATATGAGTTTTAAGATCAACCATATGCAATTAGCTTTTTTTCCCTTTGTCATTCCAGGTCTTCTTGTGGAAGACTCCTAGAGTCCGTTTTGCTGTGCTGGTTGAGCGTGTGTGCAGTCAGGCATCATGGGAGAGCTGTTCCGTAGTGAGGAGATGACTCTGGCTCAGCTGTTCCTCCAGTCTGAGGCAGCATACTGCTGTGTCAGTGAACTGGGAGAGCTGGGTATGGTGCAGTTCAGAGATGTGAGTATATATCATGGCTGAAGTTTCTTATTATCGTTCTGTGGTAACATCTGTGTTCTTCAGAAACCATCTATGAATCTGTCATCCATTATCTGCCCTTCTGTCTTTGTTTGCCCTTGTGTGTTATGCAGCTCAATCCTGATGTGAACGTTTTCCAGAGGAAGTTTGTGAATGAAGTGAGGCGATGTGAAGAGATGGACAGAAAGCTTAGTGAGTGACACTCAAGAACTTTATATATCTCCAGTGGAAATTGTTACCCAAGGCTCAAGGTGCATAAATATTTATAGATCAGGGACTCCTGAGTTTTAAGATTGGCAACCTAATGTCAAACCATGGCCAAGGTCTATCAGATTTACTCTTGTTCTAAATAAAATGCTGTTTGTGGATTTTTTGCAAGTAAAGAAACCAACTTGGTACCCTTAATTTATCAGATATTTTTTTTTGTGCATTTTTGAGAAAAGTAGAGTTGATGAGTGTGTGCCCAACAAGTCACAGAAAATGCTGCTGCCATGTTCCACAGGGTTTGTGGAGAAGGAAATTAAAAAAGCAAACATCCCCACAGTGGACACCGGCGAGAATCCCGAGGTTCCGTTTCCACGAGACATGATCGACCTTGAGGTATGTTCATTGTGCAATTAGAAACATACTAGTGGCAGTTTATCAGATTCATTTTTCATCTATAGGAAATATGTTGCCATTAGCAACAGCTTTTTCAAATGACTGCATTTTTGTTTGGGATTTATAGGCAACCTTTGAGAAGCTGGAGAATGAGCTCAAGGAGATCAACACCAACCAAGAAGCTCTGAAAAAGAACTTCCTCGAACTGACTGAGCTTAAGCACATTCTCAGAAGAACCCAGCAGTTCTTTGATGAGGTCTGGTCTTCACAGTACCCAAAACCATTGGCATTTTTTTTTCTTTATGCATAAAGAAGTTTTGACAATTTATGAATGTACTTTATACAATTCACAACCCCCAGAGGTTGAATCTAAGCACACAAGTTTTCTGTGGAATAGTACAACTAGGATTGTTTGTGTAGAGTACAGTTAGATCTTTCAGCAACTATAGCTTGCATTTTTTAAACCGACTTATGTTTTTGCAACTTGCAATAGCATAAGAGACATTAGGGTGCTTATATTGTCCATGGATTTGATTCTGTCAAAGTTTCTAGGAACACGATGGTTGCCCCACTGAGCTAGCAAGTGTGAAGTGAGTGTTTACTGTCATTGTTACCAGATGGAGGACCCCAACCTGCTGGAGGAGTCTTCCTCTCTGCTGGACCCCAGTGAGGCTGGGAGAGGGGCACCACTGCGACTTGGGTGAGTCTGCTTTACTGCAACATGTGATCAGGGGAACAGTCAGAGTCTTCGTCCCTTCCAGCTGTCTGGTTCTCCTAGCCAACTGATAATAGTTTGACTGGTGCTGTCAGAGCTCAGCCATCGGTGATTGGCTCTGCAGGTTTGTCGCCGGGGTGATAAACCGTGAGCGAATCCCCACCTTTGAAAGGATGCTGTGGAGAGTTTGCCGTGGAAATGTTTTTCTACGACAAGCTGAGATTGAGGACCCACTTGAGGACCCCACAACAGTAAGTGCTACCTCTCCATTTTTTTATACATTCCATATCTTCATATGTCAAGTTTTTATTGATCTATATAATTTGGTGACCACTTTTGTGATCTGATGTAAAGGTTGTGCTTGCTTTCTTGTCTCTGTTATAGGGTGATCAAGTACACAAGTCTGTGTTCATCATCTTTTTCCAAGGAGACCAGCTGAAGAACCGGGTGAAGAAGATCTGCGAAGGGTAGGTGACCTTTTACCAATGAAGCCAGAATTACATTTTGGTTTTGGTGTTCCCATTCTGCATATTCTTTACAGATATTCTATGTACCTAATTGCTAAAAGTTTGACACATTGTCTAGTTACTTACCACCATTTTCCTGCCTTTACCTCAACTCTGTGCTTCAGATTTCGAGCATCCCTTTATCCCTGCCCTGAGACTCCACAGGAGAGGAAGGAAATGGCAGCTGGTGTCAACACACGCATAGATGACCTGCAGATGGTACGTCTGTTCATGGCCTGCTTTAATTGACCACAGATGCAAAGTCCTACATAAATGTGTACATTTACACATGATCTCTATGATTTGATCTTATGTTTTTAACCGTTAATGCATAACCAATCATCTGTTATCTATTGGTCAGATGCAGTCCATGTAGCATGGGGTTCTGTTTTGATATCTGATGCATGCAGCTTTGTAGTGTACCCTTGTAGCTTGGTTGTATTTAGAGTGTTACATTCTTTCAAATGGAGAATGGGACTGGCAGAGTGTTCAGTGGTGAATGATTAAAAGCTGAAGGTCCACTGTAGTCGATTACTCATAGATTTTTCATTCTGTCTTATGAAACTGGCATTAATTTATATGACAGGAAACTGATCCAAAATCCAACAGCAAATGGTTATACAGTAGTTTTAAAACTCTGCTTATATTACTTGATTGGAGAGCTGGGATTGAACTGTTCATGTTACAGCATTCATGCTAGTGTGTTGGTGACCCTTCCATGTTTTATAATGCAGGTGCTGAACCAAACCGAGGACCACCGCCAGAGGGTTCTCCAGGCTGCCGCAAAAACCATGCGTGTCTGGTTCATCAAAGTGAGGAAGATGAAGGCGATTTACCACACGCTGAACCTCTGCAACATCGACGTCACTCAGAAATGTTTGATCGCGGAGGTGTGGTGCCCTGTCTCTGACCTGGACTCCATCCAGTTTGCACTACGAAGGGGCACGGTGAGGCAGCCAATCCCTTTCACTGGTGTTCTCCTATGGCTGATTTCAACCAATTGCTCTCATTCTGGTTCCTCAACACTGATCTCAGTCAATGCTTTTCATTATTTGTCACGCTACAGCAGCCAGTGATGGCACAAGTTGTTTCAGCTGAAAAAGGAACTTGTTTCTGGATAAAAATTATGCATAAATGTAACCATTTTAATGCAAATACAGTAGAATGAAATGAGTGAAGAATTAGACACAGACCTTGTTGGGGTCACCCTTTTTTATTGTTTGCTGTTTATCATTCCAGGAAAGGAGTGGCTCCACTGTTCCCTCTATCTTGAATAGAATGCAGACCAAACAAACTCCGCCCACCTATAACAAGACGAACAAATTTACCTCGGGCTTCCAGAATATAGTGGATGCTTATGGTATCGGCACTTACAGGGAGATTAACCCAGGTACCATGGAAATATTCCTTGACACTACACTGGGTGATAATTTGGTCAGAGCCTTTCAGTTAGTTACTCTTAACAGTTTTACTTTGTAACAAAATCCAGCTTCAGTGATATTCAAGAAGCTTCTTTCTAAAGAGATGATCCTGGCCATAGTTGTCGTTGTAGTTGTTTTTATATCATTATCTCCAGTTTCTTGCTGTGTTTTCATCAAGCATCTGTTTTGTTGTGGTTTTTTGTCCTGGCTTCCTGTAGCGCCCTACACCATTATTACATTCCCCTTCCTGTTTGCTGTGATGTTTGGGGACATGGGTCATGGTGTGCTGATGACCTGCGCTGCCCTCTACCTCGTCATCAGAGAGAGCCGCCTGCTGGCCCAGAAAAGCGACAATGAGGTCTGAGCTCATAATGCAATTTTAACAACTCGGTGAGCTTGTGATGGTTTATTATTCTGGTTGAGAAGATCTTGCCCCTGCAATGACGACTGGCATGGATATTGTACTATAAAATCACAACATATTAACCTACCCTAACTTGATTACAGTAACTTACCTCTTCTCTGGTCCAGCTAAAAGTAATGCTCAATGGACTAAAATAAATTTCCTCTAACAGTTGTTTCTCTCTCTTTCTTGGACTATATGTAGATGTTCAACATGGTGTTTGCGGGCCGGTATATAATCCTGCTTATGGGAATTTTTTCGGTCTACACTGGCCTGATCTACAACGACTGCTTCTCTAAATCCCTCAACATGTTCGGCTCGGGGTGGAGCGTCAAACCAATGTTTGGCCCCAAAGGAGCCAACTGGTCGTAAGTTTCTCCACAAGTCAAACAGGAAGTTGGTAAAAATTAGGCTGATTGGCCAAGCTGAAGCAGCCACCAATGTTAAGGAGGTTCATGGTTTGTTAAGCTGCTGATCATTGGTATAGGCATCGTTGGTGTTGGCCTCAGTGAGTAGTTGTTGCAAGGGTCAGAGCAGATCTTGGCTTGAGGTTTTTGTCATGCATCCTGTTGCTAAGCAAAGCATGACGGACAAGAGCATGTGGGTTTGTTTTATGGGGACTGTAGCCATTATGCTAACAGATGAGCTTGTCATTTTTTCGCAAAAATGAGTGTCCACCTTTACTTTAAAGTATTTGTTAGTAGATCTTAAAACTAAATGGTAGAACGAGCTTTAATCTACCCATAAAAGTGATCTGTGTGTGTGTGTGTTTGTGTTTGTGTTTGTGCTCGTGCGTGTGAACGTGTACACAGGTTTGAGACTCTTGATGGAAATGCAGTTCTGCAGCTTGACCCTGCAGTACCTGGAGTGTTTGGTGGACCGTATCCTCTGGGCATTGACCCAGTAAGGCGCGCACACACACACACACACACACACACACAAAATGACTGAATCTCACTGATTTGACATTGCCCTGTCTGTTAGGTCTGGAGTATAGCCACAAACAAGCTGACATTCCTGAACTCTTTTAAAATGAAGATGTCCGTGATTCTGGGTGTGATTCACATGCTGTTTGGAATCACTCTTTCACTCTTCAATCATCTGTGAGTATATGTGTGTGTGTGAGTGCGTGCGTGCGTGCAAGTCATTCCCAGAGTAATACCCAGTGTGCTATGCTTTAAAATGATAATCATGGCGAGACCATGTTTTCTCAGTAAGGTTATTGTCATTTTAAAATGATCTTGAAATCCATATGTGATTGGATTTGTCATGGAGGATTCTCTGCTGTGACGCATGTAGGTTCGAAGATAAACAAAACCACAAATGTTGAAAATCAAAATGAACTTTATTGCAATCAAAGTAGGTTGTGTGGAGAGTAAATGTCGACTAACTGATGGTGGTGCATAATTGTAATATGTTACAGGAGGTGGGGATATCTTGTCTTCTGTTATTGGCTTCCTAATTTTCCTAACTCATTGTCTTTTCTGATTAACGTGCTCTAATTTTTCGGACTCACTTTTAATTCCTTTTATTTGGCACTAGGTATCCCCCTATCCCTTTGTAGAACTCTGGTGCCTTTGGAGGAACCCAGTAATCTGGTTTCACAGAGGCAGCTAGTCTGCTAGCTAATGTGAAAAGAATGCATCTATGGCAAATCGGACCTGCATAGACTAACCTTATAGAGCTTCCCTCCCTCATCAGCATTGAGACGCGTAGCTATTAGTACTAGATTTCACTGGAAGTTTGGGATTGGACGGTTATGAGCTGGTATCTATTAGGAAGTATTACTGGCTTCTTCTTTGGTATTGGAATGTGTTTACCTCACCTCTTTCTGATAGCGATGGGTACCATTCAGCTCCAGCACACACATATATATACACACACACACACACACTGCTCAATTCAGCATTCCTTCTCAAGTCACATTTTTTAAACCTAGAAAATGATTGTATACAGTATAAGTAATTGTCTAAAGTTCTTGCTTTAAAACCCTTTATAGTTCTTTAGCTCCTCAGTATGTTCCTCTGAGACTAACCTCATAGAGGGTTCCACTTCCCTCCCTCGTCAGCATCGAGACACATACCTATTAGTTATAGATGGGAATTTGATATTGGACTGTTACGAGCTAAATCTATTAGGAAATCTTAGAGGCTTCTTCTTGGGTATTGGTGGCAATGGGTACCCCTCGACCCATACAAACCTACATATTGATTGTATACAATATAAGTAATAAAAGTAGAAAATGTATGTTCTGATTATTATTCCATAATTGTCTATAGCTCTGGCTTTAGGAAGCCACAAGAGTTCTTCAGCACCTGAGTAGGTTTCTCTATTTGGGTGTCCTCAGGTACTTTAAGAAGCCTCTGAACATTTTCCTGGGCTTTATCCCAGAGATTGTGTTCATGAGCAGCCTGTTTGGTTATCTCATCCTGCTGGTCTTCTACAAGTGGACAGCCTACGACGCAGCCACCTCCAAAGACGCCCCCAGCCTCCTCATCGCCTTCATCAACATGTTTCTTTTCAACTACAGCGATCCGACCAACAAACCTTTATACAGCGGACAAGTAAAAAATACATTCATATACTCACACATTCACACATTTTACATAAGGGATATGCATGTCAGGCAGGTGAATCGTAATTGTCATTCAGACCTGTAAACTCACTGTAAGAGCACTGTAACCATAAACCTACTCTGGCACATTTCTGCATTGTTCACCTTTGACGTGTGCTCGTTCTTACGCCTTTATGAGCACCCCGGACACTTTGTACGTTTGGCTCCCTGCAGGTGGGGATCCAGTCTCTGTTGGTTGTGATCGCGTTGGCCTGTGTGCCCTGCATGCTGGTGGTTAAGACCATGGTGCTCCGTCGCCAGTACCTTTGGAAGAAGCACCTGGTACGTTCACAAACCTCCTTCCCAAACTAACTGTCTTTCTCTCTCTCTCATTTTCGCTCATTCCATGTTTGTTTGAGTTTGGTTTTTTTTTTTTTCCTCCCTGCTTTTTTTCACCTCCCAATCCTTACCCCAGAGGCGGCGCTGGTTCTTTTTTACCAGACTTTCATATGAAAATTGCAGCATTTCGTTTCCCCTTTTGGTTTTGGGGAATCATTTTGATACAGAGAATTGTAATCAAATTCATGAAATAAGTATACTTTTCATACTTAAGTATGTCTTAAGTATGGTCTTCTGGGTTTGGTTTAGGAGGACTGATACTGTGCTGTTGTGACCTGTAAACTTTGTGTTGGTGCCGTTCTGTCTCCCAAATGCTACTTGCAGTTACGCCACAGGTTCTCGCAGAGTGAAACACCATGTCCCACTTTTACCGAACTCAGTCACGTCACTTTCGCTGAGGCGTCCAAATATAGCTGAAGAGTGTTCCTGCTTACTCCACCCTAACACACTCGACGACTGGGCTGTCTGGAGCTGAACTACCCCCCCCACTCCACCCCACCCCTCACCCCCACTGTTAAGAGTCACGTGACCATACACTATGGCTGCTTTTGGACGCCCCTGCATTACTTTATGCACATTGTATACAATAGGTCAGATAAAAATGTTTCTCAGTAGCACTGTTTTGGCTCTATGGGGCACCTACCAAGCTGTTTAGTTTTCAATTGCACGGTAGTTTTCCCCTTTTCTTGTCCATTCTAGACAAAGCATTGCCATACACCCAATCATTATTGTGTATCTAGGTCAACAGGAGTCAGATTAAGCTGATTTACTGAATGAGTGTGTAGCAGTTTAAAAGAAATTTGTCTGAATTCCTTCTTTATTTATAATACAAAGAGGTTTCATTTCCTCAGTAATATGGTATGATGGAACGATATGGGTCATATCTGTGGCAAAGTCTTTAAATGAACTTTCTAATAAATCAGTAAGCAGAAGTTGTATAATCTTAAATTAGCTGTGCTGAACCAACGTCAGCATCATGTATCAAAAATGTGCAACTTAAGTGAAAAAATCTCCAGCTTGGTTCACTTTATCCAGTCAGAATCTTTGTAGCTGTTATTCTTTGTTATGAGGTCGTAACTCAGAAAAAATAAGTAAAGCGAGAAATGAACCACACTCCAACTATTAATACTTATCAAAGCCCAATAATGCCTGGTAGATGCATTAAATAACATTAAATGAACCAAAGATTTGGTAGGTGCCCCTGGAAGGCATACTGTGAACATGCACGCACATCCAATCGTACATCCACCCAACACACCCACCAAGAAGAGCCTGTGGCGTGCTACGAACCATTCAGACTTTGTTGGGTTTTGTATTTAGTCCCAGATGAGGGAGGAAACCCCTGCTCAGAAACTAGAAACTTTAGAGCAGGCAGGCACCAGCTCACCCACCGGACTCACTCAACAGGGCATGCAGAAGTTCGGGGGCGTCCGGGTTGGGAACGGGCCCACCGAGGATGAAGCTGAAATCATCGAGCATGACCAGCTATCCCAGCATTCCGAGGACGGAGACGAGGTGGGTGGGGCTAGTGGCTGCAGCTGTTACTGAGGAGGACGGAGACATGGTAATGGCATATCTGTTGAAGCAGCAGATGTTTTAGAGAAGAAGACTGAGTGAGTGGGGTGAGGTGGTGGTGGAAAGTATTTATTGATGCATTATTTTTTTATTTATGGATTATTTTATTCCACACACTTAATGTTTGTTTTTTATCTCATGTTATCCATATTTATTTGATATAGTTTAGATGGGCCCGGAGGACAGTTTTAATATACATTTCCTCTGTTTTTTCATGCAGACATTTTAACGTGTCATGCCCTATACAAGTAATCTTTTCATGATCATTAACAAATTAGAGTTTAAAGTCGAGCAGTTCTTCAGTCTCATGTGAGTCCAAGAGTCCCTCTTGTAGAGTTTCAGTGATAACGAGACATATACTAGCCCTTGGGCCACTGTCCATGATCTCTTACCATGAGACCCCATTATTTTACATTAATATTCTTACATGAGTCATTTACATTACTACACTAATAAAACTTTATCATATTTATCATATCAGCTCCATATCAGTTCCTCTCTGGCAGTACGGCTGCATGGAGAACTGCAGAGAGGAGGGATGTGGGAGGGGAGAGGAGAACATCAGAAGGATTAGTTTTCCACCTCACGGCCATTTGAGAAACATAAACTCTAGGTTTTATTTTTTCTTCTCTGGTGGATGCTGGAATCGCACCCTGAGTCACCAGCTCCAGGCATTCCAGCCACTGGAGTGTGGAAAATATTTTCACCATCCACTCTGAGCGCCTCAGCTGTAGCTCTGGTCCTGCTGACAAAAATGGCCTCAAATGCAGGAAGATGTGAAAGGGAGTAGCGACTGTTGGTGGATTAGCGCATTAGCATATGTGTGAGCCACTTGTTTGCTTTGTTGGTTTTGTGTGATGTATGGCTTCCTCTTTTATTTTTGCCGCAATTATGAGTGATTGTTCCTCATGACAGTTTTTTCATTTATCCATGTTCTGCTTTCTAAACCACATGACTAACTCCACTTTCTGTTTCTGTTCAAGCACTCAGACGAAGAACCGGTAAGAAACGCGTGTGTGCATGTGTGTGTGTGTGTGCGTGTGCATCAGAGAGAAACACTGAGGCAGAGAGAGTTCATAGGTTTGTATGTATGTATTATTACCTGCAGCCTTCACACACATTCACATGAGATCTGCTGTATTTGTACCAGAGGTCAATCTCATTTAAGTATATTTTATATTTCGTACATTTTATTTTTCTTGATTACTAAAAGAACCACAAGTTATCACACAGGCAAAAATTGTGTGCAATTTGTAAATGACAGTAAAACACCAGATTTCTGTGCTCATTACCCTTATGTAATTTAGATTCGATATGCATAAATAAACTTTAACAAATATGTCCTGCACTGAAGCAGAATAATTTTTAAGGAATAAAGCAAAACTCTTAAAACCCACTGTAGAAGGGCTGGTATTGTTTAGTGGTACAGTGAGAGGTTATGTGTAGTGGTACAGTGAGAGGTTATGTGTAGTGGTACTGTGAGAGGTTATGTGTAGTGGTACTGTGAGAGGTTATGTGTAGTGGTACTGTGAGAGGTTATGTGTAGTGGTACTGT
>JAOYMR010000027.1:12250779-12268989 GCA_025802075.1 Tenebrosternarchus preto
AGGTTATGTGTAGTGGTACTGTGAAAGGTTGTTCTCTTCGCATACTTTCTAGTTCAGGTTCAGTTTTGGGTCACAGAGTAATTCCACCAGCACACGTGTTATAATTCCCTCAGTGGTCTGTGAACAATGAGGGCATTAACACCATTTTTCCATGAGGCTGATGGAGTCGTGCAGGCGTCCTGAACAAAGGGAATCGGGCGGGAAGAGGGAAATAGCTGTCTGCTTAGACAAGTGCTAAAAGCTTCATTTAAATAGACCATTAAAGGAAAAGGTGCATATTTTTCTAGCTTGAGATGACCCTTCCCTTCTGAGAAGAAGGTACCCGGATGGGTCATCAGAACTGGAAGGATGAGATTGTTTGTTTTGTTTGAGAGAGCGGAGCGTGGCTTAGATGAAGGTCTGGGAAAAGGCTTAGCCCATTGGTTACCGCACCATTGTCTTCAGCAGATATGACTCACTGTAGAGAGCTTAACGAGAGGATATCGCATTCATGGCTTGTAAGATTATTTCTTGATGAAAAGCAGTATTCTGTTTGGTTCTTTTAAAGTTCTTCTGATTTCCGGGAAAGAAGTGAGCATTTGATACTGGAATATGTTATATGTAAAAATGCTCCCATTATTATATGTCGATGCTAGGGTACATTTTTGTCGGGCCCTAAAGCAGACAGTGAAGCCTGTACTCCTGTTACCCATCCACTTCAGCGTGAATGTCCAGTTAAAGACCTTGTTCCATCTGTTGCCTTGCACAGTTTGTGAATAGGACCACAGTTGGCTGCATATGTCAACCCAGTCGTGACAGTTGTGTGTAAAGTGTCAACAATTGCGTAGTGCTTTAAAAATTTCTACCAGCACGTCAACCACCACATTGCCATCAAGTGAATGTTTCTGTGGAGAATTGTTCCCAACCTGGAAGAGTGCAGTCAAGAACCATCCAGTTCTCAGACAGTAGCCATGGTTGAACAGAGTAAAAGAAGGCTGACAAACTGTGTTTGGTAACAGATGGCCTGTGTTCTGTAATACATCAGTAAAGTAAACATATTAGGTCTTCAGCTCTGGATCCTTACATCCAGAATACAGTCCTAGTCAGTTTAATAGAATTTCCAATATTCTCCAGAATTATTGATGCTCCAGGTAATGTTTTGGTGAAAGTGTCATTGTTCATCAAAGCTTGATCTTTAACTTAATCTAAATCAGAGTAAAAAATAAGCTATAAACACAAGTGAACATGATTTTATACACACACTATCTTTCTGTCTTGTCTTTCTGTCCGTCTGTCTGCGTGTGTGTGTGTGTGTGTGTGTGTGTGTGTATTAAAGTACATTGTGATTAATTGATTAATTACCCTTCTGTGCCTGCAGTTTAACTTTGGAGACGTAGCAGTCCACCAGGCCATCCACACCATAGAATACTGTCTGGGCTGCATCTCCAACACCGCCTCCTACCTGCGTCTCTGGGCCCTTAGTCTGGCCCATGCACGTAAGTATTCCATATACACAGGCTAGCCCTGCACCAACACCATTTATTTTGGGGCTGGCCCGATACCTGTACTGCTCTTTAGTATCAGCCGATACCATGTTCCACCTCTATACTCACCCCTCTTGTTATAACCAAACGAGTACAAGTAGTTGAGTGTAGAACAAAGGGGCTCCTTAGTGGTGCATCCATCTCGATTTCACCGTTTGTCGGTTCATATCCCTCTACCACTTGTGACATCACCTCATTAATTGCTCGTAATGTCCCCACCATTTTCCAAACATTTTGTCCTCACCACTTGTTGAAAGATTACTACGAAAATATTAGTGTTTCCTCTGCAAGTGGTCTTTGCTTCCTTTAATAATAATTCAAATCTGCATGTTGTAGTTAGTAAAACGAATTGTGTTTCTAATAACAGAATCATTCACACTTTTTTTGTCACACGATGCTGAAATGATCAACACGGCACAACTGACATGTCATTAATCAAAATAAATCTAAAACTGCTGAACAAATACATTTCTATATGTTTAAAATCAAAATTATGCTTCGTGTAAATGCAGCTGTAAAACTTTACGTGATCCTCTTCTTTTCAGTTCCAGTGCTGATTTCTTTGCAGCGCTTGATACCCTAAAAGGATTATCAATTTGAGGGGCAGCTGAAGGGCTGTAATCCTTGTTCCCAGCACTTTACATAGCACAGACACACCCATGCTTGTGAGGTGTGCTAACGTTGTACCACAGTGTCAGTAAAGGGAGGAGCCTAATGTTGTACCACAGTGTCAGTAGAGGGAGGAGCTTCTGCAGAATCGAGAACTGAAGTGCGAGATTTGCCAAGCACTCATACTATTGCTACAACTATAACACACGTACACACTACACTATAGATACAATCAACTCACAAAAGCGTTATAACACATGTACACACTATACTATAAACGCTTTCAAAAGCAAGTGTATATAATCACAAACTTTAAAACATAAAAATTTAATAGAAAATTGGTTTTACATACTATTCAAGCTCTCTCACTCTCTCTCTCTCTCCGTCTCTCACAGAGCTGTCGGAGGTGTTATGGGGGATGGTGATGCACCTGGGTCTGGCTTCGCGGAGTGGTGGAGGCTTCTTCAGCCTTTCCATCATTTTCCCCATGTTCGCCACGCTAACAGTCTGCATTCTCCTCATAATGGAGGGACTGTCTGCGTTTCTGCATGCTCTACGATTGCATTGGTAAGTCACAAACACACACACACACACACCTCTACACTCCAGAACTGTAAATACAAGTTATGTTTTGTCCCTAGCGGTGTGAACATGCAACGGTTGGCAAACTGAGCAAAAGTCTGATGGTCCGGTCCACATTCTAAATTAGGGTTGATGTTGACTTGCTGCACAGTATCTTTGGCCTCAAATTTAAGTGAGAGTTGAGCATCACAAGCTTGAGTTAAATTTGTGAGGATCTCATTCCCAACGTTTACTGACAGGTGCTTGCTTAGATCTTAGTGTCTTTTTATGGGCTTTTCCATTACACTGGAAACCATGTACCAGAAACAAGAACGTTCCAGAAATATAAATATTCCCATATAATATTAGGTAATAGGTTTCCAGTAAAGCGTGGCTTTAGTTCTCCTGCTTGAGGGAGAAGGCAGTGACGACACATTCCGCAACCCCCATCACAGGTCATGAATGAACAACTAAAAAGACGCCTGCGAAAAAGTACGTGCCATCACGGTTTCACGGGAGAAAAGCGAGTCGGCCTGGAGAAGGGCGAATGGTGAAACTCGCACGGCCGCGTGAAAGGGGAGGGTGCAGAGCACTGGACCATTAACATCATTCCACCAAGACTGGACAGATGGAGTAAACTTTCTCTCCTTGAAAGTTCTAGGAGATGGGAGCTTGTTGATTTTGTATACCAAAGAGGCCTTTGTCGTCTTTCTGCCGTTCAGGGTGGAGTTCCAGAACAAGTTCTACACAGGCCAGGGCTTCAAGTTCGTGCCCTTCTCCTTCGAAAGCCTCCTGGAGGGTCGCTTCGACGAGTAAAAACAACCCACCCTTCCCCATCCTTCTCCTAGTGGACAAGATTTCTCAGCTCCCAAGATTTCCCACTCCTCCTCTCTGCATGGAGATCATCCATACCCTCTATTCCTGTGTTGGTAGAGCTGCTCTTGTTAAGTGTCTGTAAGCTGTAATCTTTGACCTCCCAAATGCCCATCAGGAAGCCATTTTGTTTGGTGTTTTCCCCCAAATGCTCTTTTTCTTCTACGTCTGAACAGATGGCTGTAATGCATATATATATATATTTTTAAAATGTACTGTTCTATACCCATTGCCATTGTAATGGTACTAATGTAAAAATATTTCTTCATACCTTTTTATGCCTAAAGAAGTGAATGATCTTACTATTAGCCCAAGATTTAAACACCTTTCTGTTAATATACATATGACAACTATGCCAAGGTAACAGCTTGATGAATAACACAAAGAGAAACTGCCACCAAAGTAGACAAATAAGTATGATAAACATGAATGAAATATATGTTGGTAATATATTCAAAATGACTGACTACATTTAAGGGTAAGGAGGTCAAAGAGTTCATAAAATCAATGTCGCATAACTTCCTAACATTTGGGGCTGTTGTTTCCTTCTTTAGACATAAGGAAACTTCACTGATCAAAGCAGTTCCAGAAAAGCTTAGAAAATCCCCATAATACTGTGGAAAGGTTCTCAGAACGTTGTTAAGGGTCCTCTATGATCACAGTGCTTGTGACGCTGGAGTCAAACTTCGAAGAGAGGAAGCAGAAACAGATGTTTCCTTCGGAAACGCTGTAAGCTGACCGTTCTGTGCTTGGCTTTCAGAGAAGAAGGTACAGCCTGTGTTTAACTTGATACTTATCTGACAAGAGCAGGAACAGCAGCAGCACACTCCTCATGCTGCTAGATAATCAGCCATATTTCAACGTTCTCATGGCAGCTGTTAAATGTAATCTCTAAATTTTTGGACAGACACCTGGAAGAAGATCCCATAATACCAGTGTTGTAGTGTTGGGGTGTGTGTGTGTGTGTGTGTCTTCATTTGTGCTCTGTTCAGCAGTTCCACATATCTGTACAAGGTCACTGATGCTGTGTGGTTTGTGGCTGTAGTTGCAGAAATTCTGTGCAATATAATTGTACTTTAGTGAAGACCGTGGTCCAAATGACCTAATAATAGATGTGCTCTATATTATTGAACAAAATGGTAAAGTGTATGTTGAATTGATGAGTATATGCATGTACCATAAAAGGACAAATCAAAACAAAGTTGTTTGTTGGTGTTTGTAAGAAGATGAATCAGATTACCAGAAATGCACTATTAAAGAAAAACCACTAGGAGACCTCCATTAAACTGTCTGTCATTTTAATCGGGCTGAAATTTTCACACAAATTAACTACCTGATTTGTGCAAGAGATCTCCATCTCTTGCACTACTATGGGGAATTCCTCTGAAGAGCAGGACACACCATACCGACAAGCAACATTCCACTTCCTCTATGTTTGCACCCAACTTCCTTTTCAAACGGTGAGGAAGAGGAGGACAGAGGAGCACAACTCAAATGCCTTACTTTTCCCTTCCTCCATGTGAAATGCTTTGGGAGTGATGTAAACATAATTTTGCCTGTGTTCTGGCAGGCTGGAACATATCTACCAGCACAGATGGCTATCTGGATGTTATTGTTTCTACACTGGAGATCAAAATTAGAGAACATACAATTTCCTAAATGTCAAGGTCATTGTGTAGTCCTATGTGAAATAATCCTAACAGGAGTGAAATAGCAGTATTTTAAACTTTAATAAATTGTATATAGTCTAACCCACAGCATAAAAAAGTTAAATATCATTGAAAAAGAACACTGATCAAAATTAGAGAACACTTTCAAATACCTGATTTAAGTGACTCAAATTATTGATGTTAATCTGGTACCTGGTGTTAATTTCCTTAATTATCTGACAAACCCTATTTAACTGGCAGCCTAACTTTACAGGTTTCACTGACTTTGCAAAAATGGTGAGCCGTTCCAAAGTGACTGAAACCCTCCGGCAGCAGGTTGTCCAGATGAAGGCCAAAGGGGTGACCCTTTGGGTAAAACGGGTAAAGCAGTTTCTTGAAACTGAAAACATTGAAACAATGAAATGGCCAGGCCAGAGTCCTGATCTAAACCCAATAGACAACCTCTGGAAAATCCTTGGTGACAAAGTTATGGGCAAGAAACCCACAACAGTCACAGAACTGTGTAAGAGACTGGAAGAAGAGTGGACCAAAATCACACCAAAGCAGTGTGAGATAACTAGTGCATTCAAAGCAAAGGCCTGTACACTTCCTACCAATTACTGACTGTTGTAACCTTCAGAAAATTTAGTTGTAATCGTTGTGGTACATGCATTGCTGTTCTCTAATTATGTTCATAGCGTTTTATGCTAAATAAAGGTTTCATGTTGATATACTTTGGTTATTTTGTAAAACACTGCTCTAGTGGCATGGTGTACACCTTATAAAAAATCCTTCGAATGTTGATCAGTGTAGATTACATTATTTCAGAAAAAACAAGTGTTCATACATTGTTCTCTAATTTTGATCTCCAGTGTATACATATTTCTATACACAAATCTGTTCATAGGAAACACTATTCTTTAAAAGTGCACACGCACACATACTCTTCAGAACATGATACCTAAAGGGAGGACTCACACAGTAAACATTCAGATTCCTGTGCGGGTCAGTACTCGTCTCCACATCTTTTGAAATTGCATTCATTCTGAACTAAATCCCCCTTAGTTCAGGAGCAGGGAGCAGTATCACCAAATTGCTTGTAGATTTTACTGCACTCCCTCACCATTTAGAGGAACATATTTGTTTTAAATGCTTAATTGATTACTGAGCTTTTGACATTTCACTACCTGCTACCACAGCATAAGGTAATGCTTCCATGAGGAAATTCTGAGGACACAGTAATAAACATAAGTATACATCAGTAGTGTATATTATAAACAGATATAGACATAGCAAGAGCAAATAGAAACTTGAAAATACAGTGGTAATCTGGTGATGTAAAAATGATTTAATCTTTTGTGTTTATCCCAGACATACTCTCTCTCTATCCCTCTCTCTGCACTCTGCACTAACAGAGTAAGGTGAGATGCCGAGCTTGGGAAATATAGTGCATCTTAATTATATTTAACAATAGCAACAAGCAACGTAGAAAAGGGCAACATACGTCGACAAAGGCCAACAAACACGAAGTGCTTATATACACTCACGCTAGACAAGACGTGGGCGAAATAGTTAACAAAAACAAGACAAACATCTAGACCCCACATCTATGCCACACACACAGACACGCACACACTCACCTAACACACACGGCACGTGAACCTGCACGCACAGACGTGCCCACACAGAGATGGAGGAGGCAAGGTGGCCAATGCTGGCAGCTGGGGAGCATCTAAAAATATAACAAGCCTGTACCAGCCACTACTGAGGGAATATCAAGAGAATGCTGAAATAATAACAATAATAATAATAATAATAATAATAATAATAATAATAATGCTGATAGAGCACATCATCAAAGGAAAGATTTGCCTGAACACATTATAAAGCATTAAACAGCAGTTACTTTGAAACATTTATTAAACATGTATTAAACATCCAGAAACCATGGCAATATGCATGCTTTTACAGTTTTATTTTTACACAATTCAGGCCACATCCAAGGAGCTCTCCATTATTTCCTGACAAACTCATGTACAAAATTTGCTCTATCAGCAGAACAGCACCACCTCCTGAGCAAAAGGCAGTACTACAGGTCAGACTGCTACAGTGGCCTGTGAGCTGCATGTACCTGGGGGCCACCTGAACTGCTGATGTTCCTGGTTCACTGCACCTGGGACAAATCACGCCCAACTCAGCAACTGGTGGCTACTTAAATAGCTGGAACCTGGGAATGATTGAGAACCCGTGCTCCACTGCAGTCTACATTTACAACTTCTAAGCAAATGGTAGAGATGCTTTCATATTTAGATGGTACAAAAGATTTAGGCAAAGAATAAAGTTTTTTATTGTAATATCAAAATTAAAAGGGGATTCTAAAAATAAATACCAAATGGCAATATTTTTCAGCTGGCCTGCATACTGTAGAGCAAGCGTTCCTAAGCTATGTAAGTGTGATTGTGAGCGTATGGGTGTGTTGAGGATCTTATCTGATATACGAGTGAATAATTGATACATTGTGTGGGGGAATGTTTGTGAATGGCAGTGTTTGTGTGGGCAATGTTTCAGAGTGGGAAATGCTTGTGTGGGGAAAGTTTGTATGTTGTTGCTCAAGTCAGTTGAGCAGCTCCATCAGCGCCCCTACTGAGTGCATCCTGTAGAACACAGTGAGGGGCTGGCTGAGGTTCACCAGCACGAACCACACGGAGAACCCAAAGAACTGCTTCCCCATGCTGTTCTTGAGCTGAGGGTGGGTGCCGAACGCTGATGTCACCCACAGCTGCTCCACAAGAAACACACACACACACAGCAAATCGCGCTCAGACTATTGATGCAGCACAATCACAGTCACAGTCAATCACAGTCAAACTAAGTGGTCTCCGAAGTCTATGTGAGATCTATGGACCTGAACGGTGTAGGACAGGTTCAAGCTTAATAGGGGTCCCATTTGCCAAACATTTAAGCTCGTTAAGATCGTCTTAAAATAAGACAGCTAGTGTACAGTGTCGTATTCGCTCATGATAATTTAGCGATGATCATGTTACGATGTTTTTGGGAAACCCAACCCAGCTCAAGTGTGATGGAGCAAAACTCAGCAAGATCTTGGAGCAGAGTTGAAGACCAAAACGATTTAATCATGATTTTCAGACCCCTCTCCCACTCACCGTGATATTAGACATAATGAGAAAAGCGCAGATCTCCTTAATCACTCTTCTTTTCAAGGGATCAGTATTATTCTCTTCTTTGTCTGTAGGGGTCACTGATGAATCAGTTTTGTCCTCATGTTTCTTATGTTCCTTTGCTGCGTCCCCTTCCTTCTTGGCCTTTTTGACAGAAGGTGGGCATTGTTACGTTACTGTCAGCCTGAACCACAGTGCACAACAACTGTATGAATACAATTCAATACAGCCTTTAATACAGCAAAACTGACCTTTGACCTTTCCTGATGGTCTTCTTTTGCCTTTAGGCTGGAGTGTGTATGCAGATATATGTCTGAATGCACAAGCACGTGGGTCTTAACGTGGGAGTGTGTGTGGAGATGCAGTGCTTTGATGATGAAAATGTTTTGCAGCACCAGCTCCACCAGGCTGAACAGCGAGTATGACAAGTCCAGGCTTCCCACAATTCCACGGGGCCCCAATGCCAGGGCGGACACCACCGTGAGGTAGGAGAGCGCCAGCTGGCCCATGGCCGTGCCCAGCAGCAAAGTCACATCCAGGCTCTGAGTGGGGTTTTTGCCCCCTCCCTGCTTTTCCAACCCCGATGCCGGCCTCTGCTTCTGCCCTGTCTGCCCCCCGCTCCAGTTGTCCCCACCCTGGCATCCACCCCGCTCCCGCCCTTTCTGCCTTTGCACAAGCATGCCAGTCAGCGAGCATAGGGCCATGATGGGGAGCAGGCCCAGGTGGAAGCAATAGAACAGCAGCAGAGCTGTGAGCCGCTTGGCCCTATGGTCTATCCACAGCTGGTAGAGCACGACCACAGCCAACCCACTCAGCAGCACCATTAGACCCAGCAGTGAGCCTTGCAGAACCCCCCTGCACCATGCTGAATGCAGTTTGGCCTTCTGAACATGCTCAGCATGGACACCATTCACATGACGCCCCACGTTCTTCCACATGACGTAGAGCATGCAGGCAGCCAATAAACTGAACTCCATATTAAAGGGGTACAGCATCTCATAGCCCTTCTGACAGACCATGCACAAATCATTGCACTGGCAACCCAGGTCAGTCCACCTACCTAAAAACAAACATGTGCATTATAATACAGCACCTGCTTTGGGTCCTGATGTTCCTGCATGCCTATTCTTATAGAAAGCACCAAAGCTTGATTCAGTTTTAATTACATATGGTTTTACAAGAATCACATTCAAAGCAGAAGTCATTTTACTGCAATGTGGAACTTATAATTACAGACAAATGGAAACCCATATATGGGATCACAGCAACAGCAACTGTCACCATTAGCTACGAGTCCAAAAGCAACCCCAGTTCCATTCCAAACTCCAGCCCAACCTGGTGGCTGCAGGGATTGAGAGCTGTTGGTGCTGCCTTCCTCCTGCCACGCCAACTCTTTCTCCATGTGGACGGAATCTTCCGTTACCGCATAGAACCACAGCAGTCCATCTGTGCACAGAGTCACCATCAACCCACACCTAACCAGACAAATACAAACACACACACATGCATAATAAATTGTGCACATGTGCACACATATACACACACACATTCTCAGAAATGAAACTATTCATTTTAACAGTAGAAAGTGTGAAGAAAACGAGACAGGTACCTGGTAAGAAACTTGTGTTTGTGAATGCAATCTTTGGAATGAGCCCATAGCAGGTAGGTCTGGAAAGCAACAGAGGACACACATTAATGTCACACATGTTCACCTAAAGACGCCTAGATACTACAGCCTATTTCCCATGATCGCAGGAAGTGGGTACCGATTCACGCTAAGAGATCTGACTGAAACTGAGAGATTAGAGACAAGCTCTAGTGTGAGGTTATAAGAGGTTAAATCTTGCCTTAAGATTTTGTTCTGATTTGGGTTTGGGGTTTTTTGCACTGTTAGGTTAGTTTAATTAGGTTATGGTTAGGTTATGACTGTAGTTAGACTGCATTACCTGCAGGATAAAGAATGCAGCCTGCATGAAGGGTGAGACGACTTTAGCAAGTGGTTGGCACTCTCTCAGCAGCAGGTAGTAGCCAATCCAAAACACACACAGCAAAAGACTGAATGTGGCTAATAAAATCAACACCGCTGGGAGAGGGACACACACACAGAGGTAGTAGAACACAATGTTACCTACATTCACCATTGGAACACTGGTGTAAGAATGGAGAAAATAGCCAAAACTGAATGACTGTTTCAAAGTCTTTTAAAGTTATCAGTAAAGAGACAGTAAAAAACTTTTATAGAAACACTGCTGCTTACCCATGATAGTAGTTCTCCCTGCATGATGGTCAGTGTGGGGAGGGGGGCCGGGCTGTTTACGAGCCCACAGAAGATACCAGAGCATCCACAGCATGCTGAGGCCCATCAGAACCATCATAAACACCTCAGGCTCCTGCTGTTGGAGCCCCGCAGGGTTGAACACGTCGCCGATTACCAGGGCAGCGCCAAGCAGCACCACATTCAGCCCCAAGAGCCCAGAGAAGAGTCTGTAGCCAATCGGAACCCACTGCAGTGCATGACCTACTTCCTCTTCACTGCACACCGGCTCCTCCGCCTCCACAGATTTACATGGCTTCTCCATCTTCACAGACTCTAGTGGTTCCATTACCTTCACCACCTCTACAGATGCACATGGCTTCTCCACCTCCACCACCTCCACAGACGTATTTGTCTCCACTAGTCCATCACATCCTACCCGCATTCTTCCTTCAACACGAAACCAAAGATGCAACACACCACCTTGATATTATTCACAGCCACCCCAGATAACGACGCCTCCACCAACGTGGTCTGTTCCTGTGTCTCCGTTTCTCTAGGACTTTTAAATGCTCCTACTCCAAAGGGGAAGTGGGTGTGCTCAACTTACAGCACATTCAAGGTTGCATCAAGATGTTGTCATATACATCCTTTTAATAAATAAGTATCTAAGGAACAAAGTTCAGAGAGCTTATTAAGTTATAAAGGGGGCTGAGTCAGTAAAATTTACAGATTATGAGTGTGGGGTTTTATTTGTTTTGGAGTCGTACTCTTTTGTTGACCCGCTTGCATGGCTCTTCTCCATTGTTGCGAAAGCAGATTCACGTGTGACGAAAAATCATAGGGATACGTTGGTGCATCTTCAGAATTCGCTTAAAAGGAGGACGTATTTCTCAGCCGCGTGTCGAGTACCTTCCGCGGTGTTAAACGCGATAGTCCTTTTGTAATGGCCAATAAATAAAACGTTTGAAGGTGACCTACCCTATGGACACACCCAAAGGATCAGTCTTACTTTTGTGCTCAATAAAGCCTATAACGATTAAAAAATGCTTTGATTGGCTTGATATTGGTTATTAGTATCGGATTGAGACATTGCCAGTATTTACACTCATGCCCGAGATGCCTTATCTACTTACTTCACCAACACACAGTTTAAGTTCACTGCTCGTGGGTGATCTGCCTCTCCTGCAATTATATGAGTCGTGCATAATGTTTATCTAGTGTCTTTAATAACTTCTGTTTGTTGCATTATGTAATAGGCGATAAATTGGTTACTTGTGTTTCATGTTTATTTCCCTTTTTGTCTGATTTTTGCTTTGTGTCATTCAAACTCTTCATGTCTACTTGTACATATGTAGAATTATAATGGGAAACCTGAATTTACTGTAACCACTAGTTTAGAAAACTGCTTTCTGAACTGTCAGTACAACAATGTTTAGGAGGTAGGTTTTTGGGATGTGGTCATTGCAAAAGTACAATGAGTGTAGAGTTATAGATATAGTATATGTATAGTTTACTGGAGATTTAAAACATCATGATACAGATTGCAGAAAATATTGTTAAGTATTTTTGCTGTTATTTTAAAAGAATTCTTTAATCATATTTCTTAGAAAGTTTTTGAACATGTAAAGAAGAAGAAGAAGAAAAAAAAAAAATCACATTAAAATCAAACAAATCCGGTCTTAAATTCCACAGTGGTTCTCACACTTGGGTGAAGGTAGATGGCTCGTCTGATCTTGCTGTTCTCCTTTCTGGGCCTGAACTGTTGGAAGATGAATGTAATTAGCTGTCAAATGAAGTTAAACATAATAGTTTTGATCATTTAACAAAAGAAACCATATCTTTATCTTCACATGTTTACGCTATGCCCAACATACTTACTATAAAATTATTATTCCTGTCAATTTGCATACCAAGCAGAGAGTGGTTACTTATTAATATAACTTCATAATATTAGGTATTACAGTTGATAATCTACCATGATATTAAATTGTTTGTGAAGGTAAAGGTTATTGCTCTGCTCACAGACCCAGGACTTTATCTTCAGCAGTAACTTACAGGTGTACATTGTTTCAGGTTCATAATGCACTAAAGAATACATGACATTGTCTGCAAGCAAAGAGAAAAAGCAGATCAACAGTGCTGTGAAAAAAAATATGTTGCAAAAAATACATTTAGTACATAGCAGAGTCATGTTTAGCAACTCTGGTTTGGTGAACACAACTCTTTCTTTGCCGTTACTAGTGTGGTGGAGAAATGTTTTCATAGGTTTGCCACAGAGGGCAAAGTCATGCAAAGACACTCACCGTTTTCTACGAGTTCTTCATATGCTGTATACTGATCCTCAAGTTCAACTGTGAAGAAAGAGTTGTTGCCTTATCATTAGTCTTACTTGATAATACAGTGTCATTTACATTTTGTTACATTTACATTTAAGGCATTTAGCAGACACTCTTATCGAGATTGACTTTAAAAAAAAAAATTAAAAAAAAAAGGGGTTAGGGCTTCATTGTTGACTCACTGAATGCATCCTAGCCAGTAAGTAGGATAGAGTTCAACAGACATTTGAACTAGAACACTGCTAAAATACAAGACACTGGTCCTAGTACAAGTTCTATTAAACAATGATAAAAACAGTAACAAAGAATAAATAAGTTCTCGAAATTGAGTTACTCAGCACTGGTGAAAAAATAAAAGTGCAACATCGATGGTCATTGAGACACTTTACAAACAGAAGAGCCTTTCGTCTCCGTTTGAAGATTGCAAGGGATTCTGCTGTCCAGACAGTCAGTGGAAGTTCATTCCACAATCTTGGAGCAGGACAGAGAACAGCCTTGAAGCTTGTCTACCATTGTACTTGTAACATGGTGTTTCAAGCCAAGCTGTATTTGATGTCCAAAGTATGGATCGGGCTTTGACCATTCTCATCACGTAGAAGGAAGCTGGTCTTTGTAAGCAAGCATCAGGGTTTCACACACATGACTGCTACCTTATTCCTTATTGGTCAGTTTCTGACCACAGGGCCACCTTATGTCATCTAAGTGGCAGGCCCTCCTAAGTCGCTCATTCTTAGCATGTCGTCTTGGTAGCAACTAGCTTGATGCTGTCCAGCTGGTCAAAGCATGTTGGGTCCAGCAGTGATGCTAGTCTGCTTCCTCAGCATACTCAACCAGCTGCAGTCCTGTGATCGCTAACTAAACACTGATGAAGGGATAGAGGATGGCTGCTAAAAATATGCTAACAGATGAGCTATAGACACCAATTATACAGCTACAGGTGTCTCTACTGAAGTAGCTGATGAGAGTTTAGCTTATGTTCCTATTTGGCAATGATTCTACGACTTCAGATGGTAGGACAGTAGTGAATACCCTTGGATAGTAAGCTACTACTAATCAGACAATACATCAGTTTTGTTCATAGCCATAGTAAAAAAAAAATGCATACTTGTGTATACTTGAACCTACTTCTGTGCACAGCTTTCCTCTTCTGTTTTCTTAAACGAAATCCCACTGCTACCAGTAAGGGCAGTACGATGAACACAGACATCATTGAGATAGTCACAGTCGCGGTTAGATTGGAACTGATGTCCATGGTGTCCTCACTGCTGCTCTCTGGTGGTTTTGACGGATAGTGCAATGTCTGCAGATTGCTTGTAACTAGAAGCATGAAAAACATACTTATTTTTTTTTCTGTGCAGCAACTATTCATTTCATTCACTTTTTCAGGGTGCACTGATTTAATAATGAAAAGAAACCTCTCTTGGATACAAGAAAGAAACTGACTAAAGGCAAGATTCCAAAAGACTCAAAAAGAGACTGAAAAGAGGAATCAATTTTCATTTAGTGAACTACCTAGTCAGGGAATAAGAATTAGAAATAACACACAAGTGCAGAAGTCTTCTGGAAATAAAGTGAAATACAGTACAGTACAAACTGTATGAATGTGTAAAATGACTTCATTAAATGATTATCAAAACACGATCTTCCCCAAGAAGGGAAAAAAACATAGTAGCAAATACAAACTTTCTCTTTACTGAACACTGAAATACTTTCAAAATGCAGAAAAGATCAAATATTGCTGTGCTTTAAAAATAATGCAGTTAAATAGTATACTCATAACAACTCTCAGAATAAGCTCACACTTTACAAGAAGTGCACCACACATCTTTGTGTGAGAAACCAAAAACCACAGACACTGCAGGCTTTAGCACTTCAGGCCAAAGCAAGTTTCTGATCTAATATTTAACTGCACAACTGTGCTTCATTACAGTTGGTGCTGCATGTTTAAAACTACTGTGCTTTATTTCCTCAGACATTTCCACAGTAGCAATGGCAAGTCAAAGGTAAATCTAAAAGTTGGATGTCGCATTATAAATAACACAAAAGTGCAGAAGTCTTCTGGAAATAAAGTGAAATATTAATGAAAATAATAATAACTTCTTCATTAAATGATTATCAAAACACCCCAAGAGGGAAAAATCAAACATAGTAGCAAAAATAAAGCTTACCTGCTTCACTTGCAAAATGTGTTCCTGCCAGGGCAGAAAAGGTCAAATATTTCTGTGCTTAAAAAAGAATCCAATGAAATAGTAATACTCATAATAACAACTCTCACACTTTACAAGAAGTGCATCACACATCTTTTTTTTCTTATGAGAAACCAAAAACTACTAAAACTGCAAGCTCTGCTGAACAAGATGGGTGATTTTTAAATCCAACTGTGTGTTTTTTTTCAGCTAAACAAGACAACACTTTTTAAGCTCTTAACTTTCTGAGACACAAACCTGTGACAGTGAGTTTAAACTTAGAACACGAGGTGGTATTCACTGCGCACCAAAACCACTGAGCATCTGTGAAGCCCACAGAGCTAATAGTCAGGGATCCGTTCTCCAGTATTCTCAGCCTCTCACATAGGGGGCTCGAGGATGAGCTGGAGGTGCAGACAGAGGGGCAGCGGCTTGTAGGAAAGGTCTGTTCTCCTTGAATGGTTCTCCAGATGACCTGTTTGGCTCCAGGGTGTAATGTCAGTGCAGGGCATGAAATTATAACTGACGAGTTCACCATTGCCCTGAAGGGGTCGGAGTACTTACACTCTGAGAAGAGGAGAGAGAAGACATAGACAGCAGGTGTGGCTACATTTCTGTTGCAAATGGAAAGTGCTCAAGAACCACAGAAAAAAAACAGAAAAATGCTTCCTTTGAAAATTTTTGGTCTAAGGACTTTAACTAAAATTTGCTTGCATTTTAAGAGTAAAATGATCACAGACAATTTATTGAGATCCAAGGATCTGAACCCTATCTTTTTCAGGTTTCTTGTAGCAGTCAGCTAACTTCAGACGTAGTTTAAATCTTTAATAATTATAGAACTAAACTATCACATTGCAGCTACTGAACAATTGTACATGTGCATAAGGGGTACAAATTTGGCGTTCAACCCCAAGAAATACTACAACACAAGGTGATGGTAGCATTACAGTCAGCAGCTGTTTTTCTGCCAGTGGAATTGGAACACAAAGTAGATGAAAGAGGAACTACCTCAGAATTGTTTAACATAAACTCAAATCTTCAGCTGGAACACAACTGAATGTATGAATAGGACAAAGACCTCAAACACATCAAAACTGGATGTGGAATGGATTAGTCCAACATTAAGCTCAGACATGCTGTCTCAGGTGCCAAGAACATAAAATGGACATGTTGGGGTGGTTGAAATGTGGACATGTGGGAGATGATCATGACTAAGCTTTAACTGCTGTCAGCCACTACTGTAAGCTCCCCCAAAATGGCAAGCTACTGCTCATCATACCTGCTAGCAGATATGAATGCAGCAGTAAGCACAATGCCAGTAACCACTAAAACTGAAAACAACAAACTGATAAATGCTGCTGGAATAATCATACTTGGGATAATGGACACGAAGCAGAAACAACAGTGGTGATAGATGTGATAGTCCCAAGTGAGAGAAGCACCCAAAGGAAGCAATATGAGAAGATGGGAAAATACCAGGTACTGAACGGAGGAACAGAGTTAATGTGGAAGGTTAACATCAAGATTGTACCAGTCGTGAAACTTGGGGAGGTAATTTCTAAGCTCAAGAAGTGGCTCCAACTGATAGAGGCATGGGCAGGGCTCAACATATGACCACCCACTGGGAGGCTAAAACCGTTATTTTATATATACACAATGTTTGTGTGTGTGTGTGTGTGTGTGTGTGTGTGTCACGAGCGACACACACACACACACACACACACACAATATACATATACACTCCTTGTATGCTTGAAGATTTTGAATAACAGTAACATTGAGGAACAAAAACCTGTTCTGTGGATGTACTTTACCTTTGGTCATAACCTGAAATGGCTTCTCATCTGAAGGAACCAAGAGAGAGGACAACACAGAAGACTTTACTTTGTTGGAGTAAAAGAAGTCCTTTAAATTAATTTCAAAAAGCATTGTGTTTTTTGTGGTCATGCTTAAAAACAAACCTGCAATAATGATCTTCACTTCAGCACAGTACTGTATGGCTTCCACTTTACACCGATACCAAGCAGCATCTGTGGCCTGCACAGGCCTGATGATAAGTGACTCTCTCCCTGTTACAGGGTCCTGCACTGTTTTCATTCTCTCACACCGAGGTCTTGGGTTTGACCTGTTGCTGTCTGTTAACGCGCATGAAGAGTTACAGCGCTGTATAGAAAACGAATTTTCTCCTTGAACAACCTCCCAGGCGACCTGGGTTGGCATGGATACGGGGCATGTGAGTGTAGCTACTGAATTCAGTGCCACTTCAACTTTTTCCAAAATTTCACACTCTGAGCACAGGGGAGAGGAGACAGAAGCAAAGACATTTAGGTGAAGACACAACCCTGAACCGTGCCAACAATCAACAGTCACAAAGAAAGTGCATGCACCTTTTTTTCTTTTTCTTTTTTAAACAAGAACAATAATATGAATCCATGAATAGTATGAAAAGGTAAAATGACAAGTTATTACCACATCGGTCTCATGTCATTACTTTGGTAGAGACGTGATACAAGTTATACAACCTGAGCAATAGACCTTCTCACCTCTAATCTTCAGAAACAGTCTTGAGACTTTAAGGCAGGTCTGGTTTCGGAGTACCACACATTTATACCAACCACTATCTGACAAACTCCCTTTGTTCAATACAAACATTGCTCTGCCTGAGTTCCACTGAAGAGACCATCTTTGCTCCTTTGTTGTGAGATTGTTGGTGGAATAGAGCAGCTTTTCTGTTTCTTTGTCCTCTGGGAGCTTGACAAGAGTAAAAATAATCAGGGCTGGATCATGGTCCGTAGAGGGGCAGGGTAACGACACACTTTGTCCTTTGTCTCCATATATCTCAACAGAGGCCTCCTCACATAGCACAGCTGACAGGATATGAGAAGGAGAAGTTAAAAGGATGGAAACCTTCTAAACCATTTTTGCTCAGGTAATAACAAAAGAGCTTTACCACCAATAAATGGGCCTAATCTTCTTTATTGATGATATGCAAGTTTTTCTTTACTCTTAGACTTGTGTAGTACAATTAATGAGTGCA
>JAOYMR010000027.1:12269089-12301614 GCA_025802075.1 Tenebrosternarchus preto
CACAGTCAAGAGAACTAGATTTAGATACTTCCACTGTGTTACCGACTTGTATGCACCTACATGGTTTTAATTGTTTGCCGTCCTCTAGTGGAAGATCTGGAGCGTAATGACGGGACATTGCAAAGACCCTACCACATGTCCAGGACTCTGTGGCAAATTCTGTACAAGCCCTAAAAACATCTTCCTCCACATGAATAAACCAAACAAGCATTTTTTATTGTAGTTTCTCTTTTTGGCTAGAAAAACGTAGAGTTGCTTTACTACTATGATAAAAGAGGATTTATCTGGTTTTCACCAAATAGCAGATACAAACTATAAAAGTATATAATAATAAATATAAATACCCTTACCATAAATACTGGTATGGTAAATGTTTACAAATCTGGCTGAACCATAAACGGGGTGGTGTGTTTGTTAGGCCTGCTTGCTCCATACACTGTACAGCTTTGTAGTAGCATATAAGTACAATATCTAGACTGAACAGACCCTCCAAAGTGGACGTTGGGCCTCAGGTAGGTGGGAGCATCGGTGCGTCCCCTGTGCCCAGGAGTCTAAAGGCCCATGATCAAGTGTCACGTAAATGTGAAGTTTATGGAGAGGTTTATATTTTTCAACTTCTCTCACTGTGCATGAAAGGCCACATTTTGAGATATTGTGCTACAGTATTTTTCTCTGAATACAACAGAGAATATATGAACTAGAAAGAAAGATTAAGAAAAATGCTAATTGTTTTTTAATTGAATATTTTATATATGAAATATATGAAAGTTTACAACGCACAAAATAAACAATGATGTTCAACATTACTGATATTAAAAAAATGTTTAAAAAAAAATCACAGAAGTCTACCCCCCCTCACCCATTGTGACTTTCACAAAATGTTTACACAAGTCCAATTTAAATGGTTTAAACAGTCTGGATAAACTGCTAAAAAAAACTGCATAAAAAAAGAAAATGTCGAGTGCATCTTTTATTACTTTCACATTAAGCCAACATATTGCGATTCTACTTCGATTTTCTCTTGTGAGAATTTATACCAATTAATTAAGATATGTTTTAAATTAAACACAAAGATATAGTTAACAGTAGTAACAAGAGCTAGAAGAGATCTAGGTCATTTGCTTCAGCATAACATCAATTGCATGTTCAAAATGACAGACATTTTGTTTCAAATCCAACAGATATTAAATGAGAGTATAACCAACACAGGCCAAGCACAAATAAAATATGAAAGTGGGCATACCTCTTTAAAAACTCTACCAACAAAATGGAAATATAATGTATGACTACAACAGAAACCAGCAAAGAGAAAATGCAAAAATACTGTGGATATGGTCAAGGACATTAGGCACCCCAGAACACGTGGGAATGACTATATTACAATCCTGTTAAATAGTCTGACAATTGGGTAAGTTTTATCTTCCAAGAAAAAAAACAACTCAGGAACCCTGGGGTCAGTGATGGATATTCAGAAACAACTGTCATTATATATTCAAAAAAAAAAAATACAATGCTGCACCTCAGTGGAGAAAAAAGAAAGTTATCAACAGTGACATCAAAACAAGCATAGTGGTTATTTTAAACTATTTTATGTAGAAAGAAACTGAAGCATAAGAACAAAGCCATATATTAATGTTTGGAAGGAAATAGTTAATTTCAACATGGCTAGTTGTCTTCTGCACTTAGCTTGAGCTACTGAATTATATTTACAACTTGGATATGGACATGAACTTTCATTTCCAGCAACTAAATCAGCATTTTACAGTTTCAAAACAGTGTTTTCCTACTGATCAATTCAGCTTAAATGAAGAAACCGTATTCAAAACTGAGTGCCATGAATAAGAATCTGGATGCAAATTTCAGATGTAAACAAGGTATAGTTCTAAACAACAAAATAGGTGGTTCATTTCGTTGAACCACTGAAACTGGACAGAGGAATGACAATGATCTGCTCCAGTGTGAAGACCTTTCCAGTGATTCATCATAAATATGTAAAACAAGAAAACTGCTAGATAACCAACTATTATTGTGCTTTTGTACATTATCCATTTTCTATCTAGATCATTCCACCTTTGATTCAAACAATTTCGACATTTCTTTGCCAGGTTTACACACACTGAGGTATTGTGTGGGGGGGTCAGTGAGAGAAGCTGGGTTTGGATTACTCTGTCCATAACGGACAAAAACACAAAATACAAAAAATTACCACAGTACACAGTATTATTTTGGTCCCTCAGTAACTGCCACTCATGTTCAAAATGAAAATCAGGGCAGTGTATATTTGGTAACAATATAAAAGCACTTGAGCACTTCATCTTTCATAACTGAACCACATAAAATATACATCACCAAAAGGTATGAGGGAATCAGGCCCACTGGTGGTGAACTGGTGGTGAACTGGTGGTGAACTGGTTACATGGCTGTTTCCAAAAACGCTTGGCCACAATGGATTTCAAACACGTGTGATTCAGTTCCATGGCAGCACACGTTTCAGGATATAGAATATCAATGTTCCTACAATATTTTATAATATACTGATTATATTTCCTGACATTTTCTCTAACTAGTCACTGTTATTTATCTATGGCTCGAAAGACCTGCACAGATTGTCCATTCTATGATTGAAACTACAAATGATTTGAAAATATTTGGCCCCCACATGGGCATAATAAAGTCACCTGGCATGATGGGAAGAGAATAGCACATGCTCAGTTCTAACAAGCATCTGAAGCAAACACTATACACCATTTCTGGTTCCAGTACATATACTGAGGGTACGTGAGACAAGGGGGCATCACGGCACAATTTGGCACTTACACTTTGGACTTGGCGTTCCTATTGTTTAGCTTGTCTGCCGTTTGTCAGGATTAGACAGTACTGGAAGGGTTTGTCTTTGAAATCTGATGTGATGTTTTAAATGAAGAGTGGTTCAATTTTAAAGCAATTTGGATTAATATTGGACTCAAGGTCATCCCAGCCAGAGGACACATGGGACAGGAGTCCGCGTCATCCCAGCCAGAGGATACACAGGACAGGTGTCCTCGTCATCCCAGTGACGCAAAGGTTCACGCATTGGAGTTGGAGCCGTCCTTGTGCTCTCCAGCTGCATTCGCAGGCCTGGGGGCGGAGCTTAGGGCGGGGCTCTGGAAAGGAGCATGTCCGACAGGCAGCTGCACATCTTCCAGGGAGTCATTATTGGGCTTCATCCTTTAAAGGCAGCACAAAGACAGTCAGTGAGACGCAAACTAGGAACCGACTGCTGACAGCTGAAAAGTCTGGGGAGAGGAGCTCACCTGCCCTCGGTGGCTTTGCGTAGGCTCTCCGTCCTGCTGCTCACTCTGCTGGAGCTACCGGTCTTGTTTCGCCTGTCCGCTTGCAGCCTCGAGCCCCTCTCCCTGCTGCTTCGGCTGGACGCCCTGGCCGAGCCGCCCTGCTCCGTCTGGTCCCGCGCAGACGCCTCTGACGAGCCCCGTGGCTCCAGGCCGTGGCCGGGCGCGTGGTGATTGCCCGTGGCGATGGCAGCGGAGGAGGAGGAGCCACCGTCGCCGTGGCTGGGGGTGGCGGCTGACGGAGCGCCGGTGTTGGTGCCCATGGACTTGGAGATGACCTTGAGCTTGTGCGAGCTTGGCTTGTAGTGCTTCTTCTTGTGGTGCACACGGCTGTTGTGCTTCAGGAAGAACTCGCAGGACTCCTGCAGGACACGGCGACTTTCGCTGATGGGGCTAAGAGAGACAGAGATAAATAACAAGCATTTTAATCTTACAATTGTAGTGCTTTGGTGCTTTTCAATGGACTTGAATCATTAGGTGGAATGTAACTGATGTCAAAAAACTAATGCCATTCATATCAAATGCATGTTCTGTTTATTTCGCTCCATTTTAGATTTAAGGACAATACTGTCTAATTGAATTACATCAAATTCAACAGCATACAGGTAACAAGCAGTTGTGCAGAGCACCAGGAAACGCAAGCCCACCAACAGCAGCTTGGAATGGACGTTCAGTTGGGGAGTCACTCCTGTTTATGTCTAATGCCTGACTGGGAATCAGGTTAAAGTTTAAAAGTTGTAATAAGTTACCAAGGAGTCGGTAGGGCATGAAACAGCTCTTGAACACTGAGAAGCGATTAGGGAGAGCTCTAAAATGCTTATTCCAGCATATTTGAAATCAAGTCAGATTGATTTATTTAGCGCTTTTTACAACAGTCATTGTCTCAAACTCCTCCATGCTACTTTACAATCAGATGACACCGAATTATACAAACCAGTCTGTTTAATACATAGAACACTGATTACCAAACCTTTAAAAAGACTGGGTTGGTATTCAGAGGGCAGCACTCGGGACATTCGAGTTTGCACAGGCCAGATTGTAGTTCTTTGTAGAACTCTAAGCTCTCTGCTGTTTTGCTCCAATCACCTCGAAGTACGTCACCATCTTTCTCTGAAGCAGCGGCCTGCAGATCGGCGGCCGTGATCGTTTGCCCTACTAGCCGCTGGGACAGATCCTGTAAGCGGGCGGAGGGCTTACTCTTTCTTGCGTGTCCTGTTGAAGAAGTAGGCCCACTCGGAGCACGTCTTCCTGCTGCTGACCCAGAAAACGGCCGAGATGCCCACCACCAGAGTCATCAGGTACTTAATCAGGAACAGGGACAGGTCTGGCTTAGCGGCCTCCGTCTTCTGAAAACACCACCACGAGAACAACCATCAGGTTTACCCCTTTTCTCCACCCTAAGAAATCACTGAAATGGTTTGTAAAAAATGCAGCGAGACACAATAACCGATGCATATTTTAAACATCAAGTTTGGTGTGGTCACAGCTGTGCTGCGACATTAATACAACAACAAAAAAACATATATACGTTCTAGCTGGTCAAATTGGCTCGCATCAGTTTACTTGCATCTACACCTAATTCAGTTCATTCGCGTGTTTACACTGACTGTCTCCTTTATTTCAAATGAGCATTGTGATGTAGCCCCAAACAGTGTCTGCTTTCTCACTGATGTACATGAGTGCCTTATTTATTTATGCCAAATATCGATCTAGTTTTTCATTTTTCACTTCAAGGTGTTCATGATGCATTTCACTACGGCGTGTTGGTGTTCCCCTAGCAACCCCTACGATGTTCTGACTCTTCCCACCAATAGGAAACGCGGCAGCAGCTCGGCCCGACGTCGATTCCCTGAGAAACGCATCCGTGTCCGTCTCCCGGGTCAACGTAAGGGCGGACAGGCGGAGGGCGGCCCTTACCCTGTGGGAGCAGGGGATGCTGTACTCCTGACAGCGCTCGTTGATCCAGGTGTTCTCCCAGACGCTCCGCTGAGCCTGCTCGTACAGGTAGCAGGCCAGCAAGGCAAGCAAGGGCAGCAGGTAGAGGCCGCTGAACACTCCGATGCGGATCATGAACTTCTTCAGCTTCTCCTGGTTGCGCTCGTCGTGCTGGATCACCTGCCGCACGTGGTTGAGCGAGACGATGCCAGCCAGGAGGAGCGAGAGGCCTGCCAGCACTCCCAGGGCCTGCGGGGCCACAACGAACCAGCGCAGGGCCACCAGGTCGTACAGACCCACGAAGCACACGCCGCTGATGCCGTCGCCCTCCACCTTGTTGAGGGCCAGAAGCACGACGGTCAGGGCCCCCGGGAGGCCCCAGGCCGCGGCGTGGAACCACACGGCCTTCTTCTCGATGGCCTCACAGCTCCACTTGGGCCCGGCCGCCAGGAACCAGGTGATGGTGAGGATGACCCACCACACCATGCCCGCGGTGGAGAAAAAGTAGAGCATCATGAAGAGCAGCGTGCAGACTTTGTTCTGGCTGCCCTGGACCACGGTCGCCACGGCGGCAGGAAGGGCAGGCTTGTTGCACGCCGCCTCGTTCCCCATCAGGAAGCCCACGAAATAGATGAGGGACACGACAGAGTAGCAGATGGCGTAGAAGATGATGGGCCGCTCCGGGTAGCGGAAGCGCTCTACGTCAATAAGGAAGGTGAGGAAGGTGAAGAGCGTGGCGCAAAGGCAGGCGGCGGATGAGATGCCGATGAAGGTCTTGGCAAACTCGATTTCGTGCGGTTTGAAGTACATGTTGTCACACGGGGGCGCACAGTCTTGGGCACCCAGGAAGGAGGAGCCCTGGCCAGGGCGGGTCTTCAGCTGCAGGGGGCACCAGAAGCCCAGATCTCTACTGGCTGCTGGAGAAACTTTAGGTGTGGTTATGTCCTTTATAGATGGGCTGGGAGATCCGTCTGCAGAGTCACAGGGCTCCAACCTATTATAATACAAAAGAAAATTTTAACTGGATAAAAAAAAAGTAAAAGTTTTTTCTAACAGCTGGATTTTCATGACCAAAAAGAAAAACTGGACAAATACATTTTTGGAACTAACAAAATCAAATTTCAGCACTCTCAATATTTAAATCAACACTCTCTACATTTAAATCCAATCTGAAAAAACATCTTTTTTCCCTTACCTACAATATCTCTTACACGCAATACCTTCTCTTCTACCAGAACTTTTTCAACTCTTGCTAGTATTAATGTTTGTAAATGTTCTATATTCCTTGTGTGATTGTTTTCTGTGTATTGACCACTGCATCTTTTGTGTAATGTTTGTTAATGCTCTGTATTTTCGGTTTGGATTTTTTTCCTGTGTATTGATAAGCGTCTTTGGGTTTTTGAAAAGCGCTATAGAAAATAATGTATTATTGTTATTGTTATTATTATTAGATAAACTTGACTAATATCCTTCTTTAACAAGAACCCATGACCTGTTGCTAAGGATGTGACTGCTAAGGACACAACTAAGGATGTGACTGCACATCCTTAGTTGTGCTTAGGTGGCCTTACGTAACCCCTGAACAAATGCACAGAGTGGATGACGAGAATGCTGGGCTACAGGCAGAGGGTGATCAGGAAGATCAGGCTGATCACCTGTCGCACTGGAGCTCCGGCGGCCAGCTGATGTCGAAGGTGCGCATGTCGTTGTCGCAGTCGGCGAGGACGCGCTCGCACTGCCCCCTGCAGGGCTGTAGCACGCGCGTCTGCTCGGTGCATGGCGGGACGAAAGCCTGGCATAGGAACAGGTGCGCCTGTGGAGAGCAGCGCAGGCTGGCCAGCGGCATGAATTGCTGCAGAAACAGAGACGATGCGCTGTAGCACTGACAACGGGAGAAAGCTAAGACAAGAGCCTCTGGCATCAGGGTCTGGAGCTTTAAAAGCAAGAAATACTTAAAAAATAAACCCCCCAAATTCACCACGTTACCTCAACCGCCCCTTAAAATGAGAGAGAATAAGCATGTTCCCTCCTGTGGAAAGCATTGCCACAGGCTGGACCTGCAATGACTCATGATATTGCTTCCTTTCTTGGGAGCAGCAGAATTATAGACTCGTTAAATCAAACTGCAGATTTGACTATCAAGCTACGAAACACAACACTCTAATAAATAATGCTAGTAATTGTAATAACTATTACGTCCAGGGAAGGGCAGAAAATTATTTTGCATCCATTCACATTTGTTTACCTTAACCAAGTGCCTAAAAACAAATATCTCTGACAAATTTATACAGGATTTAACATCGTTATGCCTGAAGCCTATATGTAAAATAACCTCAGTAGGTTTGTTGAATAATCTATATTCTGTATAATCTATATTCTATATAATCTATATTCCAAGATAGGCTTGTGTCTTCCTGGTGATTTCACTGTAGAAAGGGCAGTTGAGATAACTTGGTCATTAGCATGAATGCAAAAATACTGTATATATGCCATTGAGTGTTTAGGAGGAGGCCTTGCTACTGTGTACCTGCAACACGAACGTTTGTAAGAGTCAGAATAAACCGTTTTGTCCAAATGCACATGACGTCCCAAGTATCCCAGTTATCCTATGACATTAAACTGATTTTGAAGCAGTGAAGCGGGTCTGGCAGATGTTGGTAGGTGTGTGTGAGCTAGACTGGAGCTTCAGTGCATTTCATTGTTATCAGTTAAAGTGCAGGCACTTCAGACAAATGGGTACACTGAGAGAAACACACCCTGGTCAGGAAAGGGGTGGAGTGGACTTCCTGTTCTTTAATCGCACTTTTACGAGAAAGAGTGATGTAAGTCAAGGATGCTGCTCCTTTATCAGTCACTGTAATTTAGCTACTCTGCTCCAAACCCCTCATCTCAGCTGGGTCTCATACCCACACAAAGCCAGCAAATAATCAGAAAAAGATTCAAATGTTCTATAACAAAATCTTTTCCAGAAACATAAACTCAATGTACTTTGTCTGCCTTTTTTTTTTGGCGACCGACCCACACACACAGCTGGTCTGCATGTTTTTCTCTCCCCTTTTTCCTTCCTTCCTCTACTATGGTGACTTTTTAAATCAAAGACCTGAACAATAAAGTGATGCACGCTGTTCCCTAGCGACCAGAGCTGCTTCAGCTCTCATTATTTGATAAAGTAACAAAAGGAGTCAGCTGATCTCTCTGCATTCCCTGCCTACAAAGCCTGTGTGAAACTCAATCTGTCGTCCATGACAAGAGAGTTGCTCTGCCGGGCAGAAACACTACACCTTCCTACAGTGGAGTCCACAGAGACTACACGTAATTGCATAGTTTATCTGAAGTTTCAGTGAATTCTCCAAGTATGCAGTGCAAGTTCACAACATAATTCACTCACACACCGCTATGCAAACAGCTAGACTTTCAGATTAGATACAGTTATATAACTGGGCCCAAGTAATTCCAGTAAGACAAAATGTATTTGTTTTTTTTTTTGTTTTGTTTTGTTTTGTTTTTAAAGTTGACATGTTGAAGTGAAGGCATCATAGTTTTGGAACCCTGACCAACTTCAATGACAGTCTCACCTTTTTCATCATTAAATCCTCAATCAGAACAGGTTAAACAACACATACCTGCATCTTTCTGGCTGCGATGTCCTGGTCATAGTGCTCAAGCATGTTGGGAAAGAAGGTCATGTTGTAGGGCATGCTGTGGCACCACTGAACTCGCACTGGCTCACAGGTGAAAAGGCTGTGAGCCAAGCAGAAGTTCGCCAGCCCCATAAACACTGCCAGGCTCAGCCAGACTTGGTTTAACATGGTGCCTAGTTATTCCGCTGAAGTCTGCTAACAGGAACGCATCAGACAGAAGGATGCTGTTTGGTGTTCGGATAATATGCCAGGTCCTATTCCTCCGAACTCCGCTTTGTCAGTGGTCAGGATCATGTCCCTGGAGGAAACCAGCCGCAAGATTTAGGCATCACACTCCTGATTGTTCCAACCGGTCACGCTAACTCAGCGTAGTCTGAAACAGGGACCGAAACCGTCATACAAATTTAACTTACTTTTTTTAAAGTCTAGTTGTATGTATGTCTACTTTCGTGAGTATAATATCTGTTCCCCAACAATAAAAACAGAGCTCAGCTTCAAGTGTTAGAAATGTCTATCCTTTGTGTGGCCAAATGGGATAACGCAGACGTTACAGATTACTTGTTTGGGAAGTTTTTTGTCTCTTTGAAAACTTTCATTGAATGCAAGTTGATCGTTAATTTCTGCAATGAAACTGTTCTACGTAAAGTTAAAAAGGAATCCATAATAAAGGCCTATAACCCCCCGCGGGTGTTTAACACAATTTATCATGTAACCCAGCAAAAGACTTGCTGACACACGTATGCTGTTGCGAACAGTGGAATGTCGGGGAATTTTATTTCAATTCATGCCCTGAAGTTGACTTTGTGAACGCCAGGAACAGTATATAACTTTTAAGACGAGTTAGACACGACAAAATAGGGGAGACAACATTAACTTAGGTCTAGTTTAGTCGATTTCCAATGCATAGTGGTTGGGAATCTTTCACATGTAAGTTTGTCACGTTTGACTCCAGCTAGCGAAAAAGGGTTTGTCTCGCACGGTAACTTAAAGTTTTAAATAAATATTAACATATTTCTGGGTGGGGGGATAAGCATATTTCTGGCCTAAAGTCTTCATAAAGTGTCCGTAGTGAAACTAGTTATCAGGTCACTGTCGCGAGAAACGTCTTACTTACCTACACCGCTTGCAAAATAGATATCCTTTAAGTTAAGTTGTGGATATTCCGTGGTTCCATTCATTTATTTTGTTTCATTCTGCATTTTACTTATCATAGTTGAGTAACTTCCACTGTTCCGTGCATTCTTTAGTTTAAAAACAAGTCCTTCATATATCCGTAGCTCCGCCAGGGCCTTGCCAAAAGTCGGTTCGTTCGAGTCTATGGAGTTACGGGCTTCCTGAGGAAAATTGAGGGGTGCGTTCGACTAACGTAAACTTTGTTCAGATGTTATGATCTACATGCTATACGCTGTACGGATATCTAGATAGTAATGATTCGAAGATCAGTGAAGCTACGCAGATTTACGTAAACTCCACAGGACTTCAAATGGAACATGCGCAGAAAGTGCGCACTAACAAAGCGAACGTCAGGTAACCATCAACCAACATAGTAGCTGTATTATGCTTATCGTAGTTTCAGATTTTGTCAGCACTGTGATAATATGTAGCCTTGTTAAGTAAAAAATATATGTTCTAAAACGAAAGAAAAAAAAACAGCAACATAAAAAAACTGCGTCAGGAATTTCAAACAGAAGAATGGATGTTTTTAAAAATGACCCCTAGAGGGGAGTAAGATACAGCCGTATGTTGGGATAATGAAATTTGGAATAAGTTTAAGTAATGGCACGTCGTATGAGTTATACTATGATAGCCTTGCACATAGTTTTGTTGTTTGGAAAAGGCTAGTGTATGTAGTCTAAGCGAATGTTACATTTGTTTTTAGCAAATGGGGCCGTTTAGAATGTCTTTTTATTATGGCAATATTTGCAAACACTTGCAAACAAACATTTTCATTTGGCTACAAAACTAAATAATGTACATTATCTGGATGCTCCTTGTCCAGAGTAACTTATGTAATTGACTTGTAGTTTCTATCAAAAACATATCACATTGTTAACATAATTAGGTTAGTGTCAAGAATAATATCTAAAATATTAAAATATAAGAAGGTAAGTGAAAGGGCAATGATTGGAGTATGATGGCACTTCTCTATGAGGTAAGGATAAAATTGAAAGAAGATTTAAGATTTTATTTACTGTTGTATATCATGCTGGTGTCTGAAGATCATCTGATGTAATTTCTACCACTCTGGGTTTTTTTTTTGTTTGTTTGGTTGGTTTTTTTGCACGACAATTTTTAAATGCTCAGTGAAGTCGTGAGTTATCATTCTTCGTTTGAAGAAAGCCAGTGTTGTCAACTGTACAGATAGCCAGGGGAAGTTCTTTCTACCACCTGGGCACCAGGACAGAGAAGAGTCTTGATTCAAATACAAATATCATATGCTCGCACTTAAATTTTTTTATTTAGTTTACACTTTAAATATGGTAGTATTTTCTCGGATAAAAATAACATTTGTAGAGACTGAAGCGTCACTCTCGAATCAGGGCGTTACATAATGATGTGTACACCGCTGATCCTAGTGGAAATCCCTGGGTGGTCACGTGGGACGTATGTCACACTGTATTGCCCACTGCTATTCGGAGGACTTTTCCTTGCGCATGTAAACCCTGAAGGGATATTATTTTATGCGCAGGTAGTTTTCGTTCGTTTTGTAAAGGTGTAAGTGAACAGACTGAAAGATGATTTTCCCGTGGGAACGACTCTACTCGACTCGTTGTTGTTTCTGCTGTCATGTCCGAACCGGGACCATCATACTCGGAATCTGGTACATGGTAAGAGTTCTGCTTATATGCAACCAGATGGTCACCGTTTTTTTCAAGTCTGTACCAGGTGTGATGCGTTTTGGGGACGCAATAACAAAGTACACCATTAAATACACCATTAAATAGTTTATGAACCGAGATGTTTTAAAGTCGTGATTATGCATTTCAGGACAAAAAAGTGTCGGAATTCCTAAGTCATCGAATGAACGCTGTGATGTCTTTTCAGATCCATACAGAATGCAAGAACAACCGACTACACTGAAAGACGATATTGGTTATTTATTTTATGTCCTTTGTAGACAATGGAATCACGACCTGTGCTTGGTTTCGCGTTATGTTTTACAGTTGTATTAATATTAATGTAAGACATTTCATGTTTGAGCATGTTTTTTTTTAAGAGTTAATACCTGCTACACCAATACAGTTCCGTCCGTAAGCGCCCCATTTTATTTTATGTTTTTGCCGTTGTTTAGTGACAAGAGGCTAACAGCAGCGAGAAAATAACACTACTCCTTTCATCCATTATTCACTGGCTTCCCTCAGTCTGTTTGCATCAGTCTGTGTAACATGATCTGGCTGATTATGTCCTGTATTTTCCATTCCATATATTTACATTCACTGTAACTCCTAGAACAGAATTTTAATTCATAGAGTATCTTTAATGAATTCTAATGTCACAATGGTGTGAATTAGAAGTTATTTAAAGAGCAGCTGATCTTGTTTGTCGTTTTAACATCATGAATTAATTACCATAGCCTGCAACTGTGGCTTAAATTATATCTTAAAAGATTTACACAGACAAAATTATGATTGCCTTAGATGTTTTGCTGATATTCATTACTGTATTGTCTGTTATATTACTAATGTATAATGTGTAAATAGTATATAGTTGAGACCAACTTCTGTGGTTTCAGCTAGTCCAGACATGAGTATAACCCTCCTCTGCTTGAGTCTCACAAACAGAACATCATTCACTGTTGCAAATAGATAGACTTTACTGTACTATTGTTATTGTGGTCCCTGATGGTCAGCCAGATGGTGGGCCCCCCATGTTGAGTCTTGGCTCCTCTCAAAGTTTCTTCCTCTTGCTCTCAGGGAGCTTTTCCTTACCACTGTCACCGTTGTCTCGCTCACTGGGGGCTTGGACTCAGACATCTGTAAAGCTTCTTTGTGACCATGGTTGTAAAAAGTCCTATATAAATAAATTTAGACTTAACTTGACATCTAGATGATCTCTATGGAGCAAAATGAAGAGACTTGAGTGGTTGAACAATGGAAAAGATAATATATTCCACCTTGCCACATCTCCAAATTCATTATGCTGGAGAAGTTATTTTTAAAACATCCTTCCAGTCCTCAATTTTCAATGCTCACCTTAGAACTACTGCTTAGAGCACTTGCATGTCCAGACTGTCTCTCCTGAAGCTCTCAAGATTATTATCCTCTTTTTACAGGATATTTCTATTAGTGTCACTCTACTCCAAGGGGATAAGGTGTGTGTGTGGGTGTGTATCTGTAGATGAATCATGGCACAGGAAAGTCTCAAGGCTGGGAATGGTGCGTGGGCATTAGTTAGAACAGCTAGCTCATAGCTTGTTGATAGATTCCACCAGGTTTTTGTCAGGTAGAGTGTTGTGAGTGTAGATAAATGCACCTTAGCACTCCATAATGAAGCTGATGTGTTCCTTCTACTGGAGTAACTTGGTGCTTTTCTTTTCACTGCAGACAGCAATGTCAGCAGGAACGTTAGCGTAAATATAGATTATCCAAAAAAAATGCTTTTGTCTGTATGATAGTGCTGATGTAATATCCTGTTGTTTGTGTCTGTAGCTCATCAATTCTGTGGTCCTCCTCATCCTCCTCTCTGCACTGAGCGACCCAGACCAGTATCACCTGACCAGTGCTGAGCTGGCCAATGATCTTGATGTCTTGGACGATGCCAGTAAGACCACATCATCCAAGAATAACAGATGCTTTCAAAACCATTGTATAGAACTTTTGTCAACAAATGTAAACAATACTTTTTTTTTTTAATGAAAGCAACTCTCTACAGCAGATGATGATGCCTGCCTACAATACCTGCCACACCACATGACTAATTGTAAATGCAATTAGCAGTCATGGGAAAAAAAAAAACATTGATGCCAGTGAACTTGAAAGTGGTGATCCTCAGTGGACAGTGTGTTTGAAATGGGAGGTGTGTTCCAGTAAATGCTGGTGTCACTGTGTTGTCATACTGGGACAAGAGGCAGAAGTTGCATAAATCTCATTGTGTACACAGGTATTCACAAACCTTAAAATGAATTAGATCACTGTTGGTTCTGTTAGGTACTGTTTGAAAATATTTCTTTCAGTCTTTGTTTCAACATTTAGTTTCATCAATATTAGCAGTTTCTTTAATCATCAGCCTCAAATGTTGCATGATAAAACTAGACCCCAGTGAAGTATTGCAACAGAAAATTCATAGAATTATATATACAACAGTCATACTGGCTCAGACGCCACCCAGGTCAGCAAGGTCCATGTCAAATGATGGGGGGCCAGGGCCATCTAATAATGGATGAAATAATAAGAGACTCTCATGGACATGAGTGGAGAATAAAGTAGTGTTGGATTGCAACTACACAAGCAACCCCAATGTGAGAGGGTATATGCAGAGGATATGGGAACTATGGGTGCGTTAATGCTCAACATCTAGACTAACACTGAAACAACTAGTAGCTCAGTGTTCCGTCTGCAAGTGGCAGCTTGGAAGAAGGAGGCATCACACAACACAGATGCCTGGTAGTTACCGAACGTAAGAGCAGACCACAGCAACCTCCCTGAAAAGGATCCAGTAACCACCACGCTACTAGACGTCCAAGAAAAGCTCTCAAGTATGAAGACCTGGACAGCCTCAGGCCCTGACACAGTCTACAGCTACTGGCTGAAGAACTGCACTCCATGAACGCCTGGCAGCACAAATGAACCAGCTGGTGCTGGACAGAACCCATCCTGATCCTGAAGGACCCCCAGATATGGGCAATTCCATCCAACTACTGGCTAATAACCTGCCTGTGCACTACATGGACGCTCCTGTCAAGCATCATTGATGCTAAGATGAGTCCACATGGCTCAATACGCATATGGGGCCCAGAAGGGCATTGACAAGAACATCTGAGGAGCACCAGCAACTGGTGGATAAAACAGTCACTCAAGACTGTAAAATCAGAACGACCAACCTCTGCACCGCCTGGATTGACTACCAGAAATCTTATGATTCAATACCCCACACTTGGATCCTAGAATGCTTGAGACTATATAACATCAACATGACTGGAGTTCTCTCTGGAGTTCTCAACAGGCGTTTTCTCAGCTCCAGCTGTTTTAGAGTTGCATCATTACCAGGCCACAGTACAAGCTCATAAGCATTAGATGGTGCTGTTTGAGCTTAAAAAAAAGCACTGGGGTTCAAGAACATCAGTATGTTCAACAGCCTCAGTCTACACACGTCAAGGAGAGCAGCAGCATTTCACTACAGAGATGAAAAAACAAGATTTGTAAGGTGCTATGAATGGGTACCACAAAATGGGTTTGTTTCTAAAAAGCTAATTCTATCTTTAAAGTAAAAGCTAGTTGTGCCTTTAATGAAAAAGGCCAATTCTAGCTTAAAATGCTCCTTTTAAACACAAATGCTGAAGGTATTTTTTCTTTCTTTGTCTAGATATGTGCATTGCTTCAGCAATCTCTTTAATCATGATAGTGATATGTGGCATGGCCACCTATGGAGCTTATAAGGTGAGATTCACCATCATTTTTCACAGGGAAATAATGTAAAAAAATAGCAACATTGGAGGCACACCAGTGTGCCTAGTAATCATCTTCATGATACTTCTCCCTCTTCAGCTCCGCGCTGGTTGGATCATTCCATTCTTTTCCTACCAAGTCTTTGACTTTGCCCTGAATGCAATGGTGGTGGTGAGCATCGTGGTATATCCCAACACCGTCCAAGACTACCTGCAACAGCTGGTGAGGAGGGGAGGGGAGGAGATAGATGTACATGTAGCGATCAAAAACCAAAATGCACAAAGGCATTATGGACTGAGGTCCTTCATATGCTATGCAAGAAAAGGTGCTTCTGAATTTCAGGAGAAGGGGAACCAGTTTATGCAAAAAAAGGAGATGTTTTATATCATGACATTTGTTCCATAAGGTCCTAAAAGTTCTGAGAGTATAAATCAGTTCTTTTTCTTTGAGTTTCTTCATTTCATTCCTGCCATAGCATCAACTGGCAACGCAACGGACACTTTGTTAATGCAATGTCCATTAGCATTAAAAAGCCTTGCCACTGACAAATGACAAATTCTAAATTCTGATGGTCCAAAGGTGTTCACCAAAATGATCATCATGCCTTTTCTTGGTTTCTCCAATGTAAAGCTGATTACATCTCTTGCAAGTAAGGTGGACATTCCAGGTGGACATGACAGGTTCAGAAAGTAAATGTACTCACCAGGATTTTGCTCAGGCATCCTAGATTACGTTGATTCCATGAACTAATTTTACCTGCAGGCTTGCGCTAATGAGAAAATCCAGGAAGCTTGAGCAAAATCCTGGCGAGGACTTACTTTCTGAACCTGGAATGTCCACCTCTACAAGGTAATACAGCAGACTTCCACAGTCATGCCTAAGGATTTGGACAATGCAAGTTCACATTAATTTATATGTATCCATTTCCACATCAGGAAGTAAATCTTATATCACAGCGTAATACTGTTCGTGTATAAGTTGCATTTTTGTTTAACACTGTTTGGATATGTATGTTGATGAGCCCCCATCTGTCACAGCCTGGAAACCTCCCATACAGAGAAGAGGTCATGTCCATGAGCAATGAATGTCTGGTCCTCTTCGTCCTCCTCTTCATCATCTGTATCTTAGCTTTCAAGGTAACCAGTGCAAATACTAGCTATTAACTGTCTAGACCTAGTTTTTCATAACAGGTGTAGCTTAAAGACCTTTGGACGTTTGCGTCTATAGTCAGTGTGTCACGAGAGAGCCCCGGGGAGCTGCAAAAAGCTGACAAGACTCACGTGCGTTTAAGTAGAAACCCGTTTATTTTCGGTTTCGTTTCAAGACGAACAACATGCGTCACCGTTGCGATAATACGTTGATACCTCACATCGACAAAGACCGTGCGACACATACATACGCTCACCCTGACAAGACACAGGTGAAACGTATAACAACCACAACAAGAAAAATCACACACCACACCCACAACACCTAGACGTACATACGCGCTTCACTAGATTGACAAGACAACCGAACACACTCCCACACAGACACGCCCACAGACACGAGACAGGGGAGGCGGCCTGGGCGGCCACTGTGATACAGTGGTTATATCCCACTCAGCATCTCTTATGACAAGCTTTTTTTGTCATTGGTACTGTAGGGGAGTACCATAGGGGTAGATTGTCAATATTTTAGGCTTAAAAAAACAACAACAAAGAATAAAGCTCTGAAGAATTTTGTAGATATTTAAAAAGCTATTAAACCTCAGCGTTCACCCCAAATTACTCATATGGCCTTTTGCTTGTATTTTATTATCATTTACTGTAAGTGGGAACAAAATCCATCATTGAAAACTATGATGGTGCTTTTCTTTCTGGCTCAGTTCTAATGGTGCTGCATTCTTTGTCCAGGCGTATCTCGTGCTGTGTGTGTGGAGCTGCTACAGGTACGTGAGAAGCAGAAGGATTGCGGAGGTCCTCGTGTTTGTCACCAACACCAACGACACCACAGTGAGTGTGCCACCTTCACTCGTCTATGTTCTAGTTTACATTTCATTCGGAAAGGTTTATGGTAGTTTACTTTTTTAATAATGTTTCTACCCCAATATATGGATTTTTTTTCCCCCCCTGTGCTTTTCCAGCTACGATGATAATAAATCACATGAATATGTGAATAAAAATGTATGTGGTTTTATGTGAATCAGCTCAAAGCCCTTTCACCACTAGTGCCCTCTCCACCCACTGCACTACATATCTCCATTACTCTCTATTACTCTTCACTCTTCCTTTGCCTCCATCACACCCCACCCGCTGACCCCTTTTTACCCCACTTTGATCTATGCCAAGTTGTGTGGGATTTACAGAGTCAGTCTCCTCTCCAAAGATTATACTGTTATAATCACTCCCCGTTTTGCTGGAATGGAGGTTCTCAGCTTCTAGTCCGTTTTTCCTCTAGGCAGATATGGTAAAGCAATCTCTGAAGCAAAATGTTAAGCCTAATAGTGTGTAATATCAGTGAAAACAAAGCTCACTCAGCATGTTCTCCTCCCACGAGGAAGGAATTAGATCAGAGCCAGAGTTCTGAAGATCTTTTACTACTCTTCATAATAGGTTCAATATCTGTTTGGGGGCATTTAAATAACGGGTTTTCCCTTCTTATTAAAGAACACTGCAGTACTGTCTGTAGTAGATGTACCATATTCCTGTGTAAACAATTAATAAGAAAAGAAAGGATCTAAAATAGCAGAGGAGAGGTAGAAGAAGAAATGAGTGGAGTGGGGAAAAAAGCAATGTTATTTGTATAAAAACTATGGGAAAAAACTAGTTGTAATAGATGTAGGTCTCAAATAAAAATGAAAACTACTAAATGAAAATAAACCATTGTTGGTAAGTTAACAATCACATAAATTAACTAAAAGTTCAATTAAAGTAAAACAGGGCAAGAGAGGAGATCTCTCTGTGTTCCAGGTGTGGATGCACTCACATCTGGTCCACTGTACCAGCGAACTCTTTAAACAGGAGGAAGGAAGTAGGGAGGGGGCTGAGGCTATGGATCGGTCCTGCTAAAGCCATCAGCATCCACCGTTTCCAGGAGAGCAGGCTGGCCCCGTCACTTCCTGCCCTGTGGCTTCCATCAGGCCTTCTCCCTCTGGGCTCTCGCTCATGTTTGCTGGAGGCGGTGGTGTTGTGTGGAATGAAATACTGCAGTAATATGGCTCTGTTATGGACATCACCCACGCCAGACTCTCCTGTGGAGCAAAAAACAGCACCGGTGCTTTCCTTGAGCATCTGACGTCACTGTTGAGAGAGTTACACAGAGAGAGTTACACGCAGCCAGGACGCGATACTTTTGGAGCCAATTATCCCACCTTGGATCTGGAGAAATGTAGAGCTTGTGAAGCGCTGAGTGGTGCTTTATGCACGATGCCGTGTGATTTAGTGAAAATATTAAAAGACTCAGATCAGGTTTAGAATAGGTTTCAGCTGATCGTTCACACAATATCTGATCTTAGAGCAGGGACACATGCGGATGCACCTATACTGCAACTCGCAGGATTTTCACAGCCTCTCGTCAGTGAGTGTGGAGTGGAATCCTGTTCTGAGCTGATACTGTGTTCGAGTTGGAAACTTAACAGAGCCTGTAACCAGACACCATTACTAACCACTTCATGCAAGCCATTTTACCTCCACTACATATTGCTGATGATCCTGAGAAAAGAGTTGTATGGAAAGGTACTAGTCTCATAATGATGTGTCCTGAGGGGTACACATTGCCTGGAGACAGACACTTCATAGCAGTCACATTCACACCACACACCCACATTTCGCTTTACTTTGTTACTTTGGTGGAAATGCTCATTGCAACATGTCTCTGTAGCCAGTGAGTTTCATTTCCCATTACATTATTATATATTATATTGATGTAGCATTTGCTTGTTATGTAGTTAAGTTAAACAGATTTATATACATTTTATATACATTGTGCACGTTCTGTTCGCAGGTCCTGTTGCCCCCATATGATGACGCCATTGCAGTCCCTGTCAAAGAAGCTCCGCCTCCATTCATGCTGTCTTGAGTTAACTGACAGTGATCTGTTATAAAAAAAAAATCTGGAACTGATGCTGTGGCTTCATCTACCCCCTCTTGCCTTTATCTAAAGAGTTCTGATTCTCTTTAGTAAGATCTTGAAAGTACACTTCACTCTTTCACTTAATCTGATTGAGGAGAGAACATGGTAAATATAATAGGCTTTTTTCCCCTCAGAGTATTATTTTATCTCAGTGTGCATGTACGTGGTTTTATTTGCTGTAAGCATAAATCATACTGGGAAAGTTATACTGTGGAGACTATAGCAAGGCAATTTATTAACAGAAAAACAAACTGAGAAGAAGCAAAAAAAAAACAGAAACCACCCAAGACTAGGGGGGAAAGCTAACAGGCAACTAGTACTAATGGTAACTAAAATCATAAAACCAAGCCTATGCTAATGCTAAATCCACAAAAAATAACAATACAACTGCTAATGCTAATAACAAAAGGAAGTGCAGGGCGAGGCAAGGCGAGTCAAGGCACCCAGACAAGCACGGGGTAGGTCCAAGACTTAGAGCCTGAAAGAGTAGGCTTTTATAGCAGCTCTGTAAAGACCAAGGAAACAAGCTCCAGACACTGAGAAGTTCAGAAGTAGGTGTGTTCTGCAGCTATTTACTCCCTTACTAATAACATTCACCTCAGTGACACATGAGGTAATATAATGACAAAACACAGATAGGTTATTGAACTATAAACACAAGACTAAATGGCTTTGTGTTTGTGTCGTTGAAGTGCGTAGATGTGTTGACACAGCCCTCAACCCACTGTATTGTTCTGTTAGATACCAGTGGAACTGCACGTGTTCGTTAACGTTTTACTTAATTGTGTGGAGGCTGTTTAATTTTATTCCTATGGATTTCCCATTTCTCATTGCACCTGCGAAACGATATCTGTTTAGTGCTGAGTAACTGTAAACCAAATTTGTAGTGAACCGATTTAAGAATTAAAATATTATGTGTGTACATTTAAGTGTGTGTCTAAATCTGTTAAATAAAATCGACCCCGCTCATCTTCTTGCTAAAACGTAATGCCTTGTTAGGCCTTGCTTGAAGAACCAATACGTAATATTGACAACGAGCGTTTCAAGTGGCACTACAATCCAAATGCAAAATATTGGAGTTCGCCCAGACTCGGAGCTCACGCGGGTTGCCATGTTGAGACAACTCAACTCAGAGCACAGACAGATGATCCAGAGTCGCTGAGAGAACAGAATTGACGTTTCTCTCTCAACTGGCCTGACGGGTAGAGCTCAAGAAAGTACAACATTAAACTTTGATAATGGCAAGCTACGACGAATCATTAATTGTACGGTCATATGCAATATGTTTGTAATGATTTTACTATTAGCAAATTATAAACCATCTCATGTGGATTTTTATAACTTGTCAATGCTCGCTAGATTAATGATTTTATAAGGTAGCCAAAGCTAAGCGTGTTATCCCGAAAACAAAAGCCCACTGCTCCTAAATCACACCCTGGAGTTGTAGTTAGTATTTTTACAAGCATATAACGCTCGTAATGCTCAATTTAACAGATAACGTATCAGTCATTTAATATCTGTTTCGAAGTAGATGCTAGGAAACCTTAGCTGAAACAAGGCTTATGCCTACCTGTTCACGAGAAAAGGACGCAACACGGCATTCGTCTACTGGGCTCTAAACCGTCTCCATTTTTCAAAAGCATCGCCTGTATTTAATCGTGCTTTACTACGCCCCTTATTATGGTGATTTTTTAGCTCAGGTGGAATATAACATGAACTCTGATGATCCAGCTCATTTTTGTGCTTACAGTGCTGCGGATTGCTAGCCAATTTGTTGCTTATCTGGCAACCCGAGGTCTTGAAATGAGCAGTGGACGGAATCACGGCCAAAACAGACTTTTCCTAGAATGGAAATGGAAAAGAACATACTGGATGTAGCACTATTGTCGGAGAGCTTTGTATTTCATCGTAGCATGTTTTGTTCATCTCTGATGACATATGGTCATTTTACGATTTAGTACAGTAAATCTATTACAGATTATTCATATAAATTAATTTTGATACGGGTACTGGTGGGGGAGTTTATTATTTTTAAATTAATCTCATAAGATTTTTATAATTGGTCAAAAGCAGATTACTCTTTTTTGCGTTGTTGATTACATTAACATGTAATAACGTACACTAACGTTCAGTAGCGTGCTATTCTATCTAATGAAATGAATACTTTTCAAGTTATTTCAGTGAATGTAACACTTAAACACTAAATTGCCCCTAACGAACCTGAGACGCAAAAGTGAATGAGGCGGGGGTAGGCGAGAAACGAGCTGCGCAGAACATCTGAATGCGCGTGTCAAATCGTGTGAAGTCCTGAGCGGATGAATCTTACAACTCAGCACTCTCGAAAATACGTGGATTCACTTTAATTCCAGGTAAATGACATTTATATTTAGATCATACCGATCAGCCCGATTATTTGATGCGATGCATGCGAACACCTGTCTTTCCACGTGTTTACGAAATTCTCTGAATTATCCTGGGGGGATCCATCAGGAAAATGCATTAATTTCTGCACAGAATCTCCGTAACCGCACTACTCAGTAATAACTAATAACCGTTACCGCACTACTCACTATATACTCTGCTTAGTGTTTACATTGTCAGATTAAGGTAAAACAAGCAATATGGAATGATTGTACCTTTAAGGTTTTACCTTTTGAAATAACGCTTTTAACTGCTAAATGTCCTGCAAAGGTTGTAAAGTAACTTAAAACAACGAGCTTGCAAAAGTTCACATTTCACAGCTATTAATTTACCTTTAGCAAGTTCAAGAAGTTAATGAATAGCCTTCTCATTATCTGTCCTACATAAATTTGTATTACATCAGACAATATTCACGTGTCCTCTGATTTCCTGCTGTAAGCCTGCTTTTACCATGGGTTCCCAACACTGATCATTACATTGGCCACGCTTCAGTAAGAATATGCGTGTGTGCATGTATGAGAGAGTGAGAGACAAAGACAGAGAGAGAAAGAGAGTCACAACTGAACTGCATTCTCTGTTCTGTTCACAAAGATATATTTAAAAAAATTTTTTTTTGTCTTTTTTCAGTGGTGTTTAACTGCCAGTTTCATCCTCCAGCTGAAATGAGGATTGTTGTGCTCTCTCTGCTCTTCCTGCTCTGCGGCTGTGTGTGTTCTGCTCAGAACGAGGAACACTTAAAACTGTCTGAGAGACACACACGCACTTCAGCCAAACCCCGACAGCCAGGTATCTCCTACATACACAAAAGGACCAGCCACCCTCGACCAGTTCACACGCCGTAGTCCATGTTGACTATGAGACGCAACAATAATTCCCCTGTAAGTACCGCATGGTGTCATATTTATTGTTTCTTTTTCCAGGCAGCCCCTGTAAGGGGAAGGCGCTGGATTTCGTCTTTGTGATTGACAGTTCCCGCAGCATCCGTCCTGAAGACTACGAGAAGGTGAAGGTCTTCATCCGGGACATGCTGCAGTTCCTGGACGTGGGGGAGAACCAGACGCACGTGGGCCTGCTGCAGTATGGTAGCCTTGTGCAGAATGAGTTCTTCCTCGATGCCTTCAGCAACAAGGAGGCCGTGCAGAGGGCGGTCAGCCAGATGGAGCACCTGGCCTCGGGCACCATGACAGGGCTGGCCCTGCAGTTCCTCCGCGAGGAGGCGTTCTCCCCGGATCATGGGGCGCGGCCAGCGGAGCTAGGGGTGCCGCGCGTGGCCGTGGTGGTGACGGACGGACGGCCGCAGGATCAAGTGGAGGAGGAGGCGGAGCTCACGCGGCTGGCCGGGATCGAGGTGTTCGCCGTGGGGGTGGGCCGAGTCGACATGGCAACACTGAGAGCGATCGGCAGCCAGCCGCATTCCGAGCACGTGTTCCTCGTGGCGAACTTCAGCCAGATCAACACACTTCTCTCCGTGTTCAACTCCACGCTGTGTGTAGGTCAGTTAAGCTACAGAGGGACTGGATTGGGTTTGCAGCCACTGTTAATATTTTGTAGCTACCATTAACGTAACTTTCATATGTTGCCACTTGGTTTGCGGATGTGTGTGTGTAGATGTGGACCAGTGTCTGATGGTGGATCATCAGTGTGAGCACGTGTGTGTGAGCACTCGCATATCATACATCTGTCACTGCCGGACTGGTTTCATCCTGCAAGCCGATGGGAAGTCCTGCCATTGTGAGTGGACTCCTCTCAACCCCTGTAGTTCCCACACACACACACACACGCACACACACACACACACACACACCCTTGCTCATCCTTGAATAATTATCTCGCACTATCAGGCAGCAATGTCATGTGATCTCATTTCCAACCAGAAAGATGTGAGTTCCCATCCTGAAGGGAATATCAGAACATCAGACAGAAGAGTGTGAAACTGTATTTGTACTCCAAAGTCTGGGCTCTCACGGCACGCTGTGCATTGTCACCACACACGAGCGCTAACACACGTGCACTCTCATGGGCCGCTATGCCTTATGGCCACCATACACTATCACAAGCACACGTGCACTCTCCCAGGCTGAGGTGCACGTGCTCTTTTCCGGCCAGTTTTGCGACCCTCGGCCTGCTGCCGACATCCAGTGTGTGCTCTCGCCCTCTCATTGGCCAGTTTTGGGGTACTGCCCATGCTGTGCGTCTGAGCTGATATGCCGTCAGTAAAGGCAGTCGAACCTTTTGCGTGGATTGTGCGGCGCAAGAACATGAACATGTATGTAATTCTGCTTCCAGCCAACGACCCGTGTGCTGTGCTGGATCACGGCTGCCACCACATGTGTGTCAACGTGGGAGAGTCATACGAGTGCCACTGCAGACCAGGCTTCCAGCTAGAGGAGGACGGAAAGACGTGTCACAGTACGCCCCAACACCTCTCTACCTCTCTCTCTCTCTCTCTCTCTCTCTCTCTTTATTCTGTATCTCTCTTTCCCTTCACACAATCACCATGGAGACACATTCATGTAATAAGCCATGCTTTGTGCAATGTCTTTGACTGTGCGCGTGTCCTGTGCTGTCAGAGATCGATTTTTGCGATCTGGGGGATCATGGCTGTGAACATGACTGTGTGAACACCCCGGATTCATACATATGCAGGTGCAAGAAAGGATTCATACTCAATGCAGATGGCAAAAGCTGCAGAAGTAAGTGTAATAGGTAATGTTCCACTCACACAACACACACACGCAGCTGGAGTTAATAGTACAGATAATCTTTTTGCACTCTCTGATTAAAGATTCTGTAATTGTTCCTGAACAAGATGTAAAAACAGCCCTAGTAATGTTTGAATGACAGCAGCTTTAGTTATGCCAAAATAAGCAAACTAAGTATAATATACCGAGTGTGCCACTTTCATTTTCTATATTTTGCAGTAAAATAAAGTCATTTAAGTCATTAAAAAAAAAAAAATTAAGAAAGTAAATGCCTTGAAGTCTGTGCATGTTTTTATTATATACATTGTTTTATGCATATACTTTAATGTTATGTGCTGCTCAAGAAAATTATGCTCAAATTGAAATGGGCAGTAAAATTAAGTAAAACATTTGATCCCTTCATGCTTCTTTGACTTTGGCTGCTTTTTGTTATTTGCACAAGTGATACCACACAAGTGATACCACACAAGTGATACCACACAGCTCTAACTTAATATTGCTTCAGTGTGTCTGAAGTCATCACCTTGCTTTTTTGCAATTTAAACCTTGAGGACAGGTCTGGGTAAGCAATGCTTCATTCGTTCCATCCATCTCAATAGATGTTGAGCTATTTGTCAAGGTATCACTTTTTGAAAACTTTAATTTTTTTTTTTACTTTTACTTTTTTATTTTTGCTGTTCCTAGGCCTGCACTCTTTTGGACTGAGATTGATGTCATTACTGTATCTGTTGAAGCCACTGCACCAGTGTAGTGATCATAGATTCAAATGCCCCTATTACCAACAACCTTGGTCTAAACCTTCTACATTCTCTTTCAGTTCCTAGTATAACTTCTGATGTTCCTTCCTTTAGATGTCTCGTTCATTTGCTTAATTTCTGATGGTTTCTGCATCTTAACTACAATCACGATGTTTTACTAATTTGCCTTTACTTGCTTGTCCGTCTGGATCTGGAGGTCCCCCAGGATCTTAGCCTTGTTGGTCTCCATCATTCTCTGTGGCTCCTACAATTAGAACATGGTGGTGTCTGGCTGCATGCTGGTACTAGCTGCTTAAATGTCTCAGTTACAGCCTATATCTTGGCTCTTATGTAGAGTGGTGTGCTTATATCCCTGCTCCAGCGGACCAAGTGTTTACTGCTCGCTCTTGTGCTCCCATGGTGAGTGTTGTTCTTCAGCCCTGCCTTTTCCAGCCATTGGTAAAACTGTCTTATGTCAACCTCCACTGCAGGAGTGGACCCGTGTGCACAGGGAGCCCATGGTTGTGAACACGAGTGTGTGAACACCAAAGACTCATTTGTGTGTCGCTGTAGAAGAGGCTTCACTTTGAGACCAGATGGCAAAACATGCCAAAGTAAGTCATACAGAATCACCACAGACACAAAACCACTCCAAACGAGCCTGTTTACGTTTGGGACCTCATTGAGTATTTCTAGTAGAGCAGCATTTGGTAGTAAATTACAGCCAGAACTGAAGAAAGTAGCAGCATGTTTAGTTCTAGAGATATAAAGTGTATCTCTCCCATCTACTGAGCACCATCATGCTGTAATGTTCTTTTGTTACAAAAGGCTTTTTGTCTGTATATCAGCTACGTTGGCAGAATCTGCAATCAGTCAGTGGTATGTTGCAAGAAGGGCCTTATCCTGCCTTAGCATCCACTGTTTTATATGAAGTCCTTTGTATTTTTTTATGTGTTTTATCACATGTATATGCATTAGTCCTGACTCTATATGTGAGACCCAGCAAACAGCCATGAACCACCCACCTTCTGTTGGGTCTGTCCTTTTATAAATGCCTCTGCATTCTACAGAAATGGACTACTGCGCCGTGGGAGACCACGGCTGCGAACACAAGTGTGTGAACACCGAAGACTCGTTCACGTGTCTCTGTAGAAAAGACTTCACCCTAAGGCCAGACGGCAGGACATGCCAGAGTAAGTCCGAGTGATCCAGTGCTCGAGCAGATATTTCTAAGAGAATTAAAAGCACTTAACGCTTCCCTTCCACTGAAATCTTTCTCATTTTGCAGTTTAGCCTTCTCACAATCTACATGCTCTCACTCATGCTGTGATTGAATGAACAGTAGACAATACATGCAGAGAGTGTATTAGCTATGAATAATGAGTGATCATTCCTTTGTGTGCAGGAGAAGACCATTGTGGAAAGAGAGACCACGGCTGTGAACACGAGTGTGTGAACACTGAAGACTCGTTTGAGTGTCTCTGTAGAAGAGGCTTCACCTTGAGACCAGATGGCAAAACATGCCAGAGTAAGTCACACAGAATCACCCCAGTCATTCATGATGCTCGTTCATAAAACGTCTTTCTTGAAGTAATGGGTGATTAACTTTGTGTAATGTCTCATTTTCACAAAGAAAAAAATATCTGCAAAGGTTTTTAGCACTTAAGCCCTTGTCTGTTTCACTGGACTTCACTGGATATGATTAACCACCAGAAGCATTAAACCACAGGAGTCTAATGTTGCTACATTAGACACTTCATCCATTACACTTGTACTCTACTTTGCCTCAGTTGTCAGTTGCTTAAGATTCATTTGCCAAATGAATAATTGTAGGCACACTGTAAAAGTTAATAACATAAGATATTCCTCCTTCTAATAGTCCTTGATCTTCTTGATCTGTATTTTATCAAGCTGATTTAGACATACAGAAGAATTCCAGTGTACTGGTGCCACTTCAGTCTGTACTGCACTGCACTTCTGCAAGTGGCGATAAATCTCATAATATGATATGTTTGGGGCAATAATTAAAAGTACTTCATTTTCATCAGTGTCGTTCTTGGTATAAATAGCAGATTTTGTATAAATAATTTCACCATTTTCTGTATAAAAGCCACTGTTAAGCATATAGAAAACATTTTGAGCATCTTTGGAACAAAATGACATTGTATATAAATAAAGTGTGCACAACAGTTGTAAATAAAGCTGCCTGGTGTTCAGTATGTTAAATTGCTGTGACCTAGCAAGGAAGTATGTTCTTTTTAGGAAACTAGGTGTCTCGAAACTTTAGACTGACAGAATATATTTTCTGAGAAGATTGGGAAAGGGGTCATGTCTCTGTGTGCAGGAGTGGACCCGTGTGCACAGGGAGCCCATGGTTGTGAACACGAGTGTGTGAACACTGAAGACTCATTTGTGTGTCGCTGTAGAAGAGGCTTCACTTTGAGACCAGATGGCAAAACATGCCAAAGTAAGTCACACAGAATCACCACAGACACAAAACCACTCCAAACGAGCCTGTTTACGTTTAGGAGCTCATTGAGTATTTCTAGTAGAGCAGCATTTGGTAGTAAATTACAGCCAGAACTGAAGAAAGTAGCAGCATGTTTAGTTCTAGAGATATAAAGTGTATCTCTCCCATCTACTGAGCACCATCATGCTGTAATGTTCTTTTGTTACAAAAGACTGTATATCAGCTACATTGGCAGAGTCAGGTATGAATTCCAGCCCTGTTTATACATATTTACCCAATTACAGACAAGCAGGTCTGTGGTGCATCAGTTTTCATTTCTAGTTTGTGTCATGAAATTTTTGCTGTCTGTTTACCTCTCAGCAGGCGAATACACACATGGAAAAACAAAAGTTTAAAAGTTGTAACATTATCCAGATCCTTACAAGCTGTATTATATAACGTGTGTTTGTTTTTATGTTTCTGTCGGTCGCCCACTGTCCTGCGATCTCTTGACGTAATTTGTACCAGAGCTGATGAGAGATAAATTGCAGTCCTTTTATTGATCAGTTTCTGTGGGTTAGTTATTTACTCCACAGGCATTCTGTTCCTGTTGTCTCTGTGCTTATAACACTGTAGTGTGGATATTTCCCTAGTGTGTGTGTGCGTGTGTGTGTATGTATGAATGTTAAACTTTCAGGTATGGATATGTGCCAGACTGTGGATCATGGCTGTGATCATCAGTGTATCAGTGAGCCTGGCTCATATGTTTGCGTGTGTTTCCATGGCTACACTCTGGCAGAGGATGGCAAGACCTGCACAAGTATAATGCACTGGCTACAAATTCTCACATTTTGCACTGTTCACACAGACATATACTGTCCATTGGTCGCTATAAAGCTTTAATTAAGTGCTTGTGTCTCATGGGTGCACTGAATCAAGAGGATGCTACAATCCCAAGTTAATGCAATTATTTTAATGAATTAACCTAATACTTTCAATACTCATTTACATTTTCAAAAAAGGTTGGTACCAGTGCTTACCATATGGAAAGCCTGTAAAGACGTAAAATATTGACAAGCACCGTAAAGTGCTTGTCAATAAATAAGTTCTCCATGAACTGTTTACTTCCTTCAAGTATTTTGTTAAGTACTTTAAAATCAAATATAGTTAATTGTAGTAGAGTACAGAAAGAACATGGGATTTTGAAATCGTTTGATTTTTTTCTGTTTAAACATGAAATTTAAACATGAATTTATCCTGAATTCACCCAACCCTTTGTTTAAAATCAAATATAGTTAATTGTAGTAGAGTACAGAAAGAACATGGGATTTTGAAATCGTTTGATTTTTTCTGTTTAAACATGAAATTTAAACATGAATTTATCCTGAATTCACCCAACCCTTTGTTTCGTTTCCTCCTGTTCTTCCACAGAGCCTGAATGCGTAGGCGGGACTATGGATCTGATGTTTGTGATTGATGGCTCTAAAAGCGTAGGCGTGGATAACTTTGAGCTGGTGAAGCAGTTCGTGATCAGCCTGGTAGGAGCGTTGCCGAGGGGCACGCGGGTTGGGCTCCTGCAGTTCTCTACCACCGTGCAGACCGAGTTCACCTTGGGTCAGCATGGCACCGTACGGGAGGTGCAGAGGGCCGTAGCTGCCGTCCGCTACATGGGGCGGGGCTCCAGGACTGGCTCCGCCCTGCGGCACCTGGTCCAGCACAGCTTCCACCAGAGCCGGCCGGGGGTCTCCCGCACTGCGGTGCTACTCATAGATGGACGCTCTCAGGATGAAGTGTCCAGATGGGCTGCCATGGCCAAATCAGCTGGTACTTCCTCTTACATTCATTCATATTAGCTTTCTGTTGTACTCAGTATTTGGGTGTGTAATGTACTGCATACATTTTAAAAAATGACTAGATTTACCACCAAAACTGACTTTCTGGATGCAGTGTAATTCACTGCAGCCTGTATGATACCACATGAGCATGAACCTAATGTAGTTCTCCAATGTAGGTATGTGAATATTTCTAAACCTGCAAACCTCATATCCAAAGAGTGGTGGTCTGTATAGCACTTTATACAGTCCAATTTATTGCACAAGCTTTCACTTACAGCCACTCTGCCTGACTCTAGGTATACGTATCTATGCTGTGGGTGTGGGGAAAGCACTGGAAGAAGAGCTCCGGATAATGGCCTCACAACCGGAGGACCAGTATGTGTACTATGCCCAGGACTTCCGCCACGTGGAGCAGATTGCTGAGAAACTGAAGGGCCAGTTCGAGTCATGTGAAGGTACTGCAGTAGCATGGACTGCTCTATATCTGGACTCCAGAAATCATCTAGAAAGTGTCTACTCACCTGCTCTAAGCAGGGTAGAGCTCAGGTGTGAACCTGCCAGCTCACCTGGTGAAAACTTTAGGTGTTTGGGTGTAAAACAGCTTCTGTCTGAATGGCTTTTGTCCTTCAACACTGTGCTTGTGCTTACATGAACCCAGAATAACATTTAAATTTCTAAATTCATATGTAACATTTTTGGATATTTGGATAGTGAACATTTTAATGATAAAGCACTAAAGCCTCACTGTAGACAAGCACTCCTCTGTTATGGTCTGCTCCACCATCTGATGGGCGTTATACAATGAAGATCTTACAGTTCATGATGGAAGCTGTCCATTTCACTGTTAACGTGGGGGTGTCAAGTTCAGCACTTGGCTGGTTCCCTGCACACTTAACAACTGAATTTATATCTACTGAGATGAATCAGCTGTGATAAATCCAGAGATTGGACTCTGCAGTGCTGTGGCCTTCCAGGAACGGAGTTGTCTGCATCTGATCCACTGCATCTCCAGAGACATGATGGTGATATCCATGTCCTCCCCAGTGTCTCTGAGCAGAATTAATTCAGCAATGAAACGTTAGGCTTTCTTGCATTAGTCAGCAGAAATAAATAATACAGAGATTTGACTTGATGGATGTTGTGACACAAATGGCAACATTATAAGGGACAGAGAGTATCACTTTACATCCTCCATAAAGAAAGTTTGCTCTTTACACTCTGTGTTAATGTTCTTCCATTTCTCTTCTAGTACAATCATCTGAGGACCAGTGTAGCTGCGAGAGGTTGAAATCATTCCAGCGTCAGGCATCTGAAGCTCTGAAGAAAATCACACAAAAACATATCCTCAATTTTACAGTGCACTCTATAAGTATTTGGACATTAGGGCAAATTATATCTTCTTGGCTGTGCACCTGCACAGACAATTTTAAATGAAATGGTGTTTAATGTTAAGGTGCAGACTGTTGGCTATAATTCCAAGGAATGTACATCCATTCTGCATCGGTATTCCAGGCTTTTCTGCATAGTGGCACCTGAGTGGGCCAAAAGTAATTGGACAGAAGGCTATTTTGGTTTACCATTCCATCATTAGTTATTGCACAGGTAATAAATGGGTTGCCCTCATTTTGTGATGTTATCTGACAATTAAGACAAAAAAGGAGGTCATTCTGAGACATAGGTAAAAATATTAAAACCACAATTGACTATTGTAAATATTTATTTGTTAAAAACATTACAGATTAGCAATTCAGTGAAGATGACAGTAATGGATGACTAACAATGGCTTCAATGATGTAGTCTTTTTGACAGTTTCAAAAGACTACATAGGTGCGTTGAAGCATAGGTGCATCAGACAATAACACCAACGTAGCCTCAGATGGTTCACAAGAGGCAAACCGTTCTCAGGCTCGGAAAAGCCAGTATACTGTTAACTAAAAAAGGCCTCATTTTTTATCAGGCAAAAACAAACTCCACAGTGCTGTATCCCTGAACTATGTGCTCCTGCTATAATCTACATCAAAGAATGTCCTTTTCCTGTTCTCTTGTTGAATATGGTTTCCTTAATCAGAGAACACTAGAAGCAGTGGCAAAGAGGATCGAAGTGCTTGAAAACCAAAGACGCAAGTGAGACTCGAGAGGTTTCCCTTTTTTGCCTGGATACAAGATGTGCTATATTCCATCAGAAAATATTCTGTTCAGCAAAGAGTACTGCATTAAGCCAAGGATTGAACAAGTATTGACAATATGAATATCTGGATCCTTTAATACCTCAGTGCTTTTAATAATTGTTAATAAAGACATACTGTATTTAAGATTCACATATCAAAGAGAAAAGGCTTTTGATGTGGTGATGGAAGTCCTACATGGACACATCAAAATAATGTAATATCCACTTTTGAGAATAGTCATGTCTGAAATTACAATAAATGGAAGCCCCGAATCAGTATACATCAAGAGAAAGTTGTACATTTTTTAGGGCAACCAGCAACACCTGATTTAATATACAAAAAGGTTCATGTCTGGGGCTGAAAAATCCACGCCACTACAATTCACTAATCACAAGCCATACATGCTATGATGCATTAAATTGCAGAAAACGTAGACATTAAAGCAAATTATCTGCCTTAAATGTACTACAGCAACTCCGAGTTTGTGGGTGACCCTCCTCCAAAGAAACCAATTGCGGGCGGCAGCTGAGGGAGTCACGCGTCTCGATTCAGCAAGTGTCCGACTGCACATGTTCGGGCGACACGGACAC
>JAOYMR010000027.1:12317034-12332785 GCA_025802075.1 Tenebrosternarchus preto
TGTGTCACCCAGAACAGTAATAAACAATTAAAGACCACCTGGCTATGGCTGTGAGTCTCTCTCTCTCTCTCTCTCTCCCCCCCCCCCTTTCCCTCTCTCTCTCTCTCTCTCTCTCTCTCTCTCTCTCTCTCCCCCCCCTTTCCCTCTCCCTCTCTCTCTCTCTCTCTCTCTCTCTCTCTCCCCCTTTCCCTTTCCCTCTCTCTCTCTCTCACAGGACCTGAACAAGATGAAGCAGGAGATCCTGGTTCCAGGCTCCAGGCTGCCGGTCCCTCCTCAGGGCCGAGTGCCCGTTCTCCTCGTTCACCAAGCAGGAAAGCAGCAGGGAGAGGATCAGCCTGGCTGGGGCTCCGGCTGGGACCTCCTTCTGCCCAAGGCCTGGGGCATGGCCTTCTGGGTACCGCTGGTAGGGCCTGCCTTCCCACTTAGTGTTCGAACACTGCGCTTGGTGGTGTTACTTTGCAGTCTGGGCCAAAATAGGAATAACTGACTTTTCAATTGTAGCTATAACTATAGTGATTGTATACACTCATCTGGAGGTGGGTACACTACAACCATTGTGGTGATACTGTGAAGTGAGTTAGTGAGCGAAAGTATAATGACTAACAGCAGTATTCAGTACGTCTGTGGTGGCGTAAACCTCATGGCACAGGTATCCTTATCAATGCGGAGTTCTGAAGAGAGGTGGCTTTGATTTGGACTTATGGTAAATATTTGGGGAAGAATTCAGGACAAAAAGAGAATACTGATGCTATTAATGAAAAAGCTATGGGATATGATACTATACATATATGATATTACACACACACACACACGATATTACACACACACACACACGATATTACACACATATATTGTTCAATCTGCTCACCCAGAAAAGGCAGAAGTTTTTGTCTGAGGTTTTTATAATGTCTTTGGAAGGGATTCACCATCTTCACCAACATCTAAATAGCTTTTTCTTTTCTTGTAAACAAAACATTTTTTTTGTACTTTATGAAATAAAAGTGTGGGGGTGGGGATTGAGGCAGAGTTACTACAGTTTATTGGTAGAGTTGGTTATGAAACAGTGCTTTTGAGTCCTGCTCTGCGTGGTGTAGTTCAGTCTTTATTTGTGACGGAAATGCCTCCTCTACACTGCTCTGTAAAGTATCTGAGAGTGTGTGTGTGTGTGTGTGTGTGTGTCTCTCACAGGTGTACCGTGGTGTGCGTGTTGGGGGGCTCCAGATGAGTTTGAAACACTCTCAGTTTAAAGGCACGCCCCATTTCCCCAACGATTACCCAGACTGCCCTGCAGGCGGCCACTTCCAGGAACAGCAGGAGGTGGATCTGCTGGAGAAGTTTAAGAGGTTCCCGAGAAGCTTCCTGCCTACGCTAGCTCCTGAAACCTCAGCGTGTTTTTAATCAGCTTCTACTGCATGTGCCAGGGGTTTTAGATTCTCTACGCTAAGCTTCTTTTAATCTTGTGCAGATCAGTCATAAGCTTCATATAGACACACAAATCCTGTCAATGCCCTTCAGCATCTCCACTGTTCCTAAATATTCCACTGCAGTTCTGTTAGGTATTCAGCATTTGAACACACTGTTTATTCACAGGCTTCCCCCAATGGGCAGGATTAGATCTTACTGAGGTTCTAAAGGTTGGTGGGCTTGATCTTCAAGCCAGAGGTCCTGCTCTACAGAGATGTGTTTACTGTTACTGATGACGTCCCGTCCTCGTGGGATGGAGGCCAGCCTCCACTGTGTTGTCGGCGTGCGCTGCCAGTCCCGCCGGTTGATGCCGCTTGTCGTTTCTCTGTGATCACGTGCAGGCGTCCGCCCTCCAAGCGCACGAACTACATCAAACACGGCTGCCTGGCTCCTTTTCGGTGCCCATGGCAACAGCTGGCAGAGGAGTGGGAGGAGATAGTGAGGGAAGATCCAGAAAGCCAAGACCCGCAGCCAATGAAAACGGAGGGAGTAGCCTTGCTGCCTGGAGACCGTGCAAGTCCACCATCTGCCTTTACTGTGCTGAGGTACCACAGTGCTTGTGTGTTTATGTGGTGAGGCAGACCGAATAAGATCTGGCTGGTAGGAGAAGGTTGTCACTGATACCAATTTGAAGGTCTAAACATTTGATAACTGGTAATACTGATGTATCTTTATACGATTAAAAATTTAACAGACTGAGGGACATTTAGTTAAAAAGTGATTTCCTGAGGTGATTTTGTCAATTGTAGGTTAAAAATATTATTTCTTAAAGTGCTAAATTGCTGATAGTAGATTTCATGAAGCTCTTAGCGCGTTGGTTGAAATAGCATCCCATTTCTGATTGTGAATTTCTCACATAACATTAAAAGCAAAATTATCTATGCTTCTAAGAAAGATTGCAGTAATACAGAAGATATTTTGTCCCTGCCGTGCCGCCGTAGGAAAGGTAATGGCAGCATGTTTTTTGTTCTCAGGAGCCGCAAGGTACTGAAGCAGCTCTCTGCCTGGTGTCGACCGTCTTCCACGCGTGCTCAGAGAAGGCCACACCTTCGCCGCGCCCCCTCGCCGGGCCCCGCGCTCGCTGCGGCTCTGCGGGCGGAGTGGAGGCGGTGTCTGGTGTGGGTGCGGGTGTGCATGCTGGGTAAGGGCCGGCCTGCAACACACGCCATGCTGTGTGTCCCTACCACTGAAGACCTGCAACGGCTCCGTGGGGAACCCCAGTACGGTGGCCCTGAGGAGCCTCGACACAGAGACCACCTCCAGCATCTGCTGAAGAGGAGCAAGAGGTGCAAAGCCACACCCTCTGCAAAGGAAGACTGTAGCTCCTCCCCCAATACAGAACAAGCAGATGGCCTTGCCCCTCAAGGAGAACAGCTATCTAGCCCCGCCTCCGTAATCAAAGATCACCACTCTCATTCTAGCACTCTTGTCGGTAAAGCTCTTGACCCCACCCCCGCTGTTGAACCCAGTTCTGTGATTGGCTGTGGTGACTCGTCCATGGGGCTGGTGCGGGGGTTGTGGCCAGAGCCGCTGCCCAGCGTGTCGTCCCACTGCTCGCGGGTGACCCTGGGCTGGGTCTCCCAGGGTGATTTCTCCCTGGCAACAGGTGGTGGAGAAGCTCTGGGGTTCGTGAGCCTGGCAGGCCTCCTGCACACGCTCCTCAGCCAGGCGCCAGATCAACGCGCCACTGTGCTGCTGCGGAACCCTTCCTCACTGCAGTACCGCTACGCTCGGCTGCACGTGGAGGCCTGAAGCACCTCAGCACCACCAGTACACGCCCCCACCTGCACTGCAGTACTGCACAGAATTGTCACTGGCTTAATTCCTGCATTTTCTCCTCCAGTACAGATCCACTGTACTGCAGTACCTTATTACAATATTGCTTTAAAAATGCTACACACCTATACCAGTCTGAACAGTCTACAAGAACACCATTAAGGTTTATAGCAGTATCTGCAGTACCTCTACAAACTAAAGCCTTTAGCTAGCTTTAGCATTTCCTAGCACCATATAAATATACTGATATGAAGGTCTAAAATCTACATCACTGCTATAAAAACACACAGAGTCTGTATGTAGTAAGAGAACTTAAGAGAAAAGCAACTGAATGCAAGGGCTAAGCACTATGGTTTCCTCATCAGTGGTTTGTGTTCTTTTTTTTCTTAAGTATATATAAATCTGGCCTGTAATCTGCACATTTCAGTTCCACACTTAAACAAAAGAAATTCTGTTGTACATAATTTTTTTTAAGGTTTGGTTTTTGCTTATTGAGTGAAGCTCAAATGTTATTATTCTCAGTATCAAATAAAGGAACGTAACACATTGTGAAATATCTTCTTGTGCTGGTTTCTCTGAGGTAAGTGGTTAACTTGGTTGTTAACGTGGTTGGGGGGGTGTTTTGGAAGCCTAATCAGAGATTAACACACTCCTCACATTGGTTTTGGTCTGTTGGCTTCCGTTCAAGGCGGAGAGAAAGTTGCTTCATAAACCAGAGTGTGCGTCATGGAAACAGTAGCGGACTTCCCTAAGGAAAGGTAATTTTACACGTTGGTGTCAAATTAAATAAGTGCTCTTGCTTCATTGCTGATTTGTTGATGGTGAGTCAGGAGTGAAGAGGCACATGAACCGTGGCATGTAAGAACTTCTAAGAACGCACGTGTGTAAAACCAAAAGGTTATAGCTACGTATATAGGCTATGGTAAATTGACTCATTGATTGTGAGTGGTATTTTTCAAGTACAAAGCAGAAAAGCAAAACAAACCACAGATAAGACCTTTAATTAGGCTGTTGGCCCAAAATAGCCAACAATTTTGTGAAGCACCAAACATTCTGCTTGGTCACAACACATTCCACAATAGAAATTAAGCAGCGTATTCTGAGGTCTGATGTTTTAACACAGGCAGTTTCTTTTATATAAAATATTTCTTCTGTGCCCTCAGTTGACCTTTTTCCCATGTTTTCAGATCAAATTGATTTAAATAGCGCTTTTTACAAGTACCGTCGTTGCAAAACAGCTTTACAGGTGTCTGAGTCCAGGTCTTCAGTGAGCAAGCCAAGGGTAAAAGTAGCAGTGATGTTCTTTAGGTGAGACTCTAAGCAGAAGAAGGGCATCAGAGTGGATCAGGCAGACCTGCAGATCATGGGTCAGGAATCTGGATCTCTGGTATCTCCTGGAGCTTCAGATGGAGCATGAGTAGCTCAACAGAATGGGAGATGAAGATTGAAGGGGGAAAATAACATTAAGCATATTCTTTTAATGTAACGGGTACAGAAAAATATACAATAGTGCAAGCAGAGGCTCCAGCAGGACAATCTGTGACAGTATAACTAAAAAAGAAGAACCAGCAGGTTAACGTGTGTGAAATGGAAGGACTTCAGCATCCAGGCATCCCAGTTTACCAAAACGCTTCTGTGACTGTGAACCCCACCGGATCTGCACTCTGCAGCTACAAAAAACTGTTAACATAATGACTAGGTAAACAAGTTTTCAATCAAGCCTTAAAGACTGTATCTGATTCCTGAACACCATCTGTGTAGCGTTATCACTTTCAGGTCCAATAAAAATCCTATCAAATTTGAAGTGATGGTTCTGCACTCAGACATCCTCAGCAGAAAGAGAGAGAGGCACGTGACTGTGCCTCCCATGGAATGAACTGTTTCTCCGATGATAACAAGCAGGAAAGACATGCTGAATGTCCCAAACACTGATGTCCCAGCTGGGAATAAGAAGATGGGAGCAGTGAAGCCTTCTCTGTGGATTACAGATTACCCAGAATGCCTTTTAAGCATTGTGTGATACAATGCAACACCCAAATGTTCCATACAATTTTAACTGTAAATGTGTGAATGACCCAGGTTAATAATAACCTGGGCTACCAGCAATATAATCTTTATTTCAATGTTTCTGTCCCAGCCAGTAAATGTTGATTGTAAATTAGATTATATGGATATAGCTGATGTCCATTTGTCATTCACAGAGACCTATGCCTCTCACTGTATGATTGGTGGGGAAGAAATGGATGGTTTGGGAATTCTGAGAAACAGTGTGATCTGTTAATGCCTGCAGGATGATCCAAATATGAGGAGATCTGACCACATGATCGGATCCACAGCAACCTGAGGACCTATGATCAGGTTCTTGAGGAAGTACAGGGAATTATTAATAAGACATATGAATTAAACCGTATCTATTTATTGTCAGATAATGAGGTGTTGTGAGATATTGAGTATAAACTTGACAAAAGCAAATTCTAAAAAAACAGACATGTGCAGACATAATCAATCTTTCAACTGCCATCTAATTTGAAAACCATTTGGCTAAACAAAGAAGGAAATGAGAGAAGGAAATAGCAGTGTGCCGTAATTGGTTGGTTTCCTTTATACTAGGCATTCAGGAACAGAATGAAGCCAAGTATAGAAACAGTCCCGCAGGTCAGCAAGCTTCATCTCAGTAAGTGATGAATTCTGGTGCTTTTAATGCATCTGCGGGTGTGAATCCCCTTAACAGCACCTTAAAATGGCCCATTTTTAGCCCATTTCATCCTTGCCATCCTCTGTACAATCCAAGAACTCTTGGATGTAATACACATCTTTGGACTATGTTTTAATGTTTATATTCCCATATGTGTGCTAGTCCTACAAGTGTGTGCTTTTACAGTCCACAGTCCCTGCTTGTAGATCTGTTCCAGCATGTACATCACAAGGATCTTCCTCCAAGCTGCATCAAACAGTGTAGCACTTCCGCAAAAACAGATGGTTGAATCAATACCGCGGGATTTTCACATTTTCACTTCTGAGCGTTTAGTTGTGTGAGTTGAACACATAAAAGCATGATGGCAACTGTTTATTTTTTATTTATTCTTGAAGACTTTATATATTGAATACTGAAAAAATATTGAAACGTGAAACGGTATAACTGGATGTTGATTGGTTCAGTTATTTTTTTTCGCTATTATTAAACAGGAAGCAATATATCTGTGGCAGATATATCTGTGGTCTGGCTGCTCTTTCATGGTGAATACCTTCCTCTTTAGAGTGGCACTAGCACTACACCTCTCTCAACTACAACTCCATCCTGGTGCTCAGCAACTTCTTATGTTTCAAATTCATGTCACAGCTAAATGGGGGGGACATTTGGTTAGAGACATTTAAACAGAAAGTGGACAATAGATTCTTTACAGCATAGCAGTTTATTACATCTCAGAGAAAATAAAAATTTAAAAATGATAAATTTTCGAAAAAGGAATTAGAGGAAGGTTAGCTATTAATAAATATGATTATTCTGAATGAAAGTGCTTTCTTCTGTTGAATGCTCTGTGTCCTGGGAACAGTACAATGTCAGTTTGTATTTACCCAACACTCATACAGAGTAACAGAGTGACAGAGTTGATTTCTGCTGCTTTTTTGTCTTTCAGATCTTAATGAATGTGATCATTATGAGCTGATCAGCACTTCTCCGAGAAGCTTAATACAGGAGCCTAGAGCCCATATTTAGTACTCAGTCAGTTACCATAGTCTTGCAAACATGTACACATCTTCTTGCGACGTGCTTGTCGCTCACAGTACAGTCTAGCCTTTCACCAAGGAGCTGTTCCCTGCCGTTCCACTAGATGACGCTCTAACAGTCATCTTGCTGCACTCCACTGTTGCACACAAATTTGGAGGCCAGAGTTCCATATTTACTGTCCTTCATCTCAGGCTGAACCTTGTCAGTGCAGCTCTTACCTGTCAAATGCAACACAGTGATACTGTACACAATTCATATAACAGGTCTACTACTGAGAAATGCCTTTTTAAACTGCCAAATGCATTTTTTTGTAACACACCTGGAACTTGGCCCATGGAGATGAAGACTCTGTCCATCTTGATTTTGGGTCGACTTCTTGCGATCAAAAACACTCCAGTAAATGCTAACAAGCACCTGAAAATAAAAATATTCACAGTCAACGAAAAGCAATGTTCACCGTATTTGTTACAAAAGAAATGTATTAATTTCTCATACAGAGTGAGTAGAGTGAGATATGACTAGTTTTATTAGCGCATCACTTACCCAAGGACAAACATGATGATGTATATTATTGATAAACCATAAAACTCCTCATAGAATAAAATCCCTGGATACAAGCAAACAAATATATTTCAGTACATATTTGAAACAACAACTACACTGAGTTACAGTACAACATTTCTAACTTTAGCAAATCAGAATCTAAAAGGAGGACAGAATGATTTTTCCATAGATTAAAGAGAACATATAATCTTTGCACATGTTCCTCTGTCTCTCCCAGTGAAGGACTATTGCACAATACAGATACAGAGGTAAAAGCCCACAAGACGAAGGTCTGCATGCTATTCTCTATGCCCAGACTAAATCACTGCACACACTACTACTGAACAGCTTGATGCACTCGGAATGCTCACTGAACCAGACACAAAAGTCACATGACAGTGGAGACTGCTGATTCGCTGAGAGAGAGAGAGAGAGAGAGAGAGAGGAACCCTGTTCATGTCACCCAACTCATCATATGAACCTCTTTTATGTTAAAACATGCAGCACACCAAGATCCAAACCCCAATAGCATCGTTTACTGTATATAAAAAACCTCATTCCTTTCACTAATTCGCTCACATGAAGTGTGAGATCTTAGTAGATACGCTTTGCTAAAACATTATACTGGACAAGAGCAAGGTGTACACTGTATCTTGTAAGATGGAGTGGACAAAGCATAAAGATAAATTTACATAGATTATTTACTCCTTCAAATGATTCAGGGCGTCACTGTTAAGTTAGAAGGCATTTTGGTAAACCAATGTGTGTTTAATGAACAACAAGGGAATGAGAGAGGAGGTGGTGAGTCATAATGGGATTTCGGCGCATGTGTGTGTGTGTACGTGTATATGTGTGTGTGTGTACGTGTATATGTGTGTGTGTTCCCAAGTTAAAGAGAGATGACTCATAACGTGTGTAGTAACACCACACTCGCTGAGCACACGCCGAAAGCACAGCCTCGTTCTTAATATCACTCAGAACACTCAACCCTTTTACAATAAGTAACATTTTACACGTTTGGAATGTAACAATCGTTGCTGTGGTTTTTTTTTTTTTTTTAAGTCTATGCTTTCAAATGTCCACCTCTATATACCCACGTTCTATTCGGTTGCCAAGAAACATTATTATAACGTATATATGTGGATATCTTAGACATCTCCTTTCTAAGGGACATGCCTTTGTTTGGGCTACTGCAGACACACAGATAAACAGTCTCTGATATGATGCTGTAGTTTCTTTGGCTCAAGGTTAAAGTTTCAATATAGCTTCACATAAAGCATCACAAATATAGCTGCATCATTCACACACACACACACACACACACACACACACACACGCGCGCGCACACAGTGCTCAGCCTCATGAGCCAATCTGTCTCATGTTAAGATGGTAACATAAAGACTTGATGATAAAGCAAATCTCAGTGGCACTGGTTGCATGACATCGTTTTAAACACTGTGCCACACTATATCACATGTCCCTGTGATTGGCTAATTCGGAAAGACTTGCACATCACCTTATGCAGGTGAGCCAATCAGCATCACCGATCAGATGCTGCATGCTACAGAGCACTGTGGTGTGATGAGAAACAAGCTCAGCTTAGACATGATGCTGTATTCTCAGCAGCTCAAGAGTAATGATCTGTTCCCTACAGCCTTAGGTAAAAGATTACAAAAGAAGCTATGGTTTATTCCAACACACACACAGACACACACACAGTACAATACCTGCTACCACAGCGCTGGCTGTGAAGAACACATAATTGATTGGCACAATCTCTGTGGCATCAAACATCTTCATGGCCTCATTAAGAAATCTGCAGTTGAAGATAAACCATAAACTAAATAATTAAACACAGCTTCAATTTTTTTTATTTTTTACTTATTAGGATTATTATTTGAGCGTTCATTTCAAAACTCTTGGAGACTCACTTAATCTGGAAGGCACAGGAGGCGACCATGACGATGAACATGATGTAGAAGATGGGGTAGGTGAGCTGTAGGTGACTACCACGCACTGTCTCCGTGAGCATCCCAGACACAGCTTTCACTGAGATCACTGTCACAGAGGCTGCGGTGCACACACACACACACACACACACACACACACATATGCATGCACACACACACACACACACGCACATGCACATGCACGCACATACACACACGCACGCACATGCATGCATGTACACACACACACACACTCATGCACACGCACACACACACACACACACACAGTCCCATTTTGCTCATCAATGTAATTGAGTCAGTGATGGATCATGGCAATTTAAAATGCAGTAGGAGGTGGTGTGTATGTACTCGTACCCAGCAAAGCCACCAGAAGCATCACAATGACAATGTGTTTCAGATTCCTGCACTTGTAGAGGTAGAGCAGGATGCAAAACAAAACAACCTCAAAAAACTAGAGAAAAGAAAGAGAAAGAGAGAGAGAGAGAGAGAGAGAGAGAGAGAGAGAGAGAGAGAGAGAGAGAGAGAGATATTTAATGCGAATATCTGGACCACTGACAAATGAATATAATACGCACAGCTGCTCTATGTACTTCAAAAAAGAACTCCAGCAGGTGGTGTCCTTCACGTTCATTTTTCTTTAATATGACAGAATATTGAGTTTCTTGAATATGCCTGTATATCACAAAAAACACAAATGCATTCAGAACACAAAATGTACATGTAAGCGGAATTGCTAATGGCTAACAACGGAAGGGTTTTTAAAAGATTTCACAGTTCTAGCCAGTCACTTTTAAGTTTGGTTGCATTTCTGTATACATTTGTAAAAAAATGTTTCTTTATAAAATGTGAAACTTTTCCAGTTTTTTATTAGATTTTCTAAATCAAATGATAAAGATGGTATTTTCTCTGAAATAAGTGTCTGAAATGAAGAACAAAAATAGTGCTTCAAAATGTTGGTCAAGTACAATGGCTGGAAAAAACGTACGAAATAGATGAGAAACTGCCAGCTAATAAGGCACCGCTCCACCATGTTGGCCGTCACGTGAGGCGCAGAGTGGGGGGCAAAGGTCACCAGCAGGTATGTGCCTGTGAGAGCAAGAGCGCCCCCTGTGGGAAGAGCAGAGAGACCTCATAACATGACCCATGACTACCCTGAATATCCTGGAGCCATAAGGTTACATCCCAGCCATTTAAACTGGCTTACGTTTCAACCCTCTTTTAAATCAAACAATAAACACAAAACACAACGCCAAAAAGCCTGTAGAACTCACCCAAAACATCAGATGCTCGTAATGTTTCTTTAAGGAACACCACAGAGATGATAGCACTGGCTAAAGATGGGGAAGAGAAACGATGTGTAAGAGTGAAAGAGGTTTTTGTTTTGCTTTAAGAATTCCACCCTGACAACAGATATCCCAGCTATCTAACTTCAGTTTGACTTCAGTTGTACACTGTGCGAGCCACCAACATTGTTTCAATAATCTACCCAGAACCGTCCAGCAGACTGACAGTCACCAACGTCACTTATCCAGCGTCATCCATCGTATTAAGCTGATCGCAGAGGGCGGTCTTACCGATGACGGAAACGCAACCAAGCGGTGCTATGAGAGAAGCTGGAGCGAATCCATACGCCGCAAAGTTCCCCAGCTCTCCGACCCCCATCAGCAGTATTCCGCACCACCAAAGTCGGCTGGTGTAGTACGGCCTGGTGCCCCGCTGTGACTGACGGATGTGGGTATACTTCTGTATAGAGAGCAGTGCTTAGCAGCTAATGGCTAGCAAAGAGGGGGCTAATCCAGACAGACAATCAAGAGTTATACCAACCTGGATGTTCAGTGAGATACTGATGAGGAAGTTGCCACATATTGCAATGATGATCCCCAGGATATATATCTGAAAACACATATACACACCCAACATATGCATCAGTAATATTAACTCACCATCAGCACTGATCCATGCCAGCTTTGAGACTCTGCCAGAGGAGCTAATCTCTGTTAGCACATATTGCTTAAGACTCACAAGTGATATTTTTGTGACATTAATAAAGTACTGGACTTTAAATTGGACCATGAAATTAGCATGTCAGCTAACAGGACTTAGATAATGCGGCAGCCAGGTTCCTTAAAAATCCTGCTCTCTCAGCTCTGTGCTGGCTCTCAGTGAAATTTGGAATCAACATTAAAATAGCCAAATGCTTTTCTCTAGTTTGTGTTGCATTGCAGGGTTTCTCTTAGTTCCAGGGATTCTCTGAGTAGGATTACACCCAAGAGGAGAAGCTTCTCCACAAAGCCCCTCAGTTATGGAAGAATCTTTCAGCTTTAATCTAGACACACTCCCAAATCTAGGTTATTTACTTATTTACTCAAGGTTTTGTTTAGCTTCCTGTATGTAGTACTGTGGACCCTTGGGTCATAGAAGTTCCTGGTAATTTGAGGTGTTGGTGCTGTTGTTCGGCCATTTCACACGTTCACTTGGGTTTGCGCTGATGATGGTGAAACTTCTCAGAGAGCCCTTACCACTCCCTCTGGCCTTCCCTTCTAGTTCTGCTGTTATAGATAAACCTCCCAGACTGGCACATGTCTACTCTTACGGACTGTTCATCAATTGTTCATCTGTAATGATCTAACTACATCTTTCTGTTTTATCTTCATGTTCCTACAGATATGATGCCAACACTGGGCTAGACCTGCTCATCAGTGATGAAGAGTATGAAATGCTGCCAGAAAATGTCCCAGTGCTGCCGGTAGATGAACCGATGTTGCCATATTTATCCACCCATTCCATCTACTCCAGTGCAGATACAGCTTGTCCTCCCTAAACCCACTGGAGAAGATGATACCTGGACTGAATTAGCTACACGGACTATATACAGTACTGTGCAAAAGTCTTAGGCAAGCATTAGGCTCATTGTTTTATTGATTCATCGTTATTAGAATACAACCACAAAATTGCCACAATGGGGTGGAGTGTAGTTTTGTGTGTGTGTGTGTGTGTGTGTGTGTACCTGTTTTTTCTATCTTAATAAAGAGACTGAGAAGTAATGGCCTCAGATTTTTGTACAGTATGGTATGTAGTATTACAGTAGTGATTAGCAATTAGCTGGGCTGCCCAAGCAAGAAGGGAGTCTCTGGAGTCTTGATGGGAGTCTCTGGATTCTTGTTCCTCCCATTGTTTCTTCCTTAATCCACATTGAGTTTTTTTTTTTTACTCTTATGTTGTATAAAGCACAACATAAATAAATCTGACTGACTCTGACACATTCATACACAAAAGGATGAGGAAATTATATCACAGACTGTCCTGCAGGAAAGCAAGAAAAAAACTTCTAAAAAGGTTGTCCTAAAAAAAATCCCTCTTGAAACATCAACCTTAACACATCAGCATTTGTTCATTATACAACACCAACATTGCTTGGCCCAGATCCAAATTTGTGTATTTGACAAATCTACATAACTTTCAACATCTGAGTAAATCGGTGTCTTGGCGGATGCACAGACACAGTCACCAGCAGCACTTGGTGCCCATCTCACACCTTCCATACCAGTGCCTGCCAGCAGTAAACACCGATCAGCTTGATCCTTACTCATAACATAAACATGAACATAACCACCAAAGAGCTCATGGAGATTGTTACCCAAAACATTGACACGTACTGCCAACGCTGATCCTCAGTCAGACCACACTTAGCATCCAATAAGCATCATTGGATGGGAGTAGCAACACAACCATCCATTCAGTCTTACTGAGTGGCACTGAGGGCCCTGTAGCTTCTGTGCTCACATCCCATACTCTCTATCAGCCTTACAGAAATGCACACAATGACACACACAGCAAACCAAGCACATCTGAGTGTGTGTGTGTGTGTACAAGTATATACTATGTATACGATGTATTCACACACCCAGAGCTCTGCCCTGGTTTGTCTCTATAGCCCAAAACTGTTGTTTGCACTCATGACTGTGTGTGCATCCATATGTTTATGTGTGTGTGTGTGTGTGTGTGCATATGTACAACAAATCAAAGGTTTAGGGAGTGCCCTGTCTAAGAGGGCAAACATCAGCACACTGTTCAAACAGCTAAGTTATAACCTTCAGCCTTCAGTTTGCCAGCCTGAAGTGGTTTGGCGCCTTTACATGGCTGCTGTGCTGAAGCTCATAGGAGATTGTGGGTGATGTAACAGTTTGGGTTCAGCACCTTAAAAATGAACATTGGAAAATCAAAAGAAAGGTACAGATGACGTGGCTCACCCTTCAGTCTGATCGCATTTCACGAACACTGTCACACATTACAACAATATTTGACCTGTGTCAGGGTAAACATTAGCTTGAGCCTTAATGTTTACAACAGCAAGGTCGAACTCTTCACTTGTGCGGGTTTCAAAACTGCAGTCTTAGCTGTAATTCATTATAGGCTTTGGTTTTGATGGGAAACAGAGTCTGTAGAGATCTTTGGCTAGGTTTACTAGACTAGAGCTTTTGGTTAGAGTTAGAAGCTCTAATTAAAAAGTTTGCCTGGCACTGGAGGCTGTGGTTGGAGTGGTAATTTGAGCTGTGACTCATGTACCTCCATGATGGATCTTCAAGTGTGGCTCCCACGAGGCATCAGGGAAGAGTGAAACTCTCACACTGCTGCGCACGATCCCTCACGCGGTGCACTTTCACACATGAGAGTACATTTTAAGAAATTCACAGTAACACAACTGTGGCAGCTTTCCTTTTCGGTGTGTTAGCAGTTAGCGCTGCAAGCTAACATAGGAGTCTATTGTTAGTACATTCCTTTTAGTGATCCGATCGCACGTGACATGCGATTGCATCATTAGCTATGTGAAATCATCCCATTCATCTTTCGCTCTTCCTTGCTTTTTCCTCTTCTCTCGCGCTCTGTCTAACTCTTTCTGTATTTTTAACCCAAGAAAAACCCTGTCATAATTCTGGTTGTTACTGTGCAACGAGCACTGTGTGTGAACACAGACAAAAGAATCAAACAATAGAACAATTGCTCATATTTCGAGCACTAGATCAATGATATCCGCTTTACAAGTAACTCATAACTAATTACAGTTCCGTTGTGCTTGTGCTCAGTTTGCTGAACTCTACTACTGAGATAATTAAGTGCTAAATAATCCTGATTCATTCATTAATTTACTTCTGAACTGTACTATCATAGTACAATACCATGTGTATCTGAGCGGCTTCAAACACCCCTGAAATCGATAGTAGATTTTGTAAAGACTTTAATATTTCAGAAAGTGTTAGAGGAAAGTCTTAATAACTGAAAGAGCTGCCACTGAAGATATGCAGTTCTGTCAAATGGCACAATATCAGGAATATTAGTAAAACACTATTAAACTTCATACACATATTAAGCAAAGCACACAATATAGAACACCACCAAGCAGGAAATAATCTGCTGAATCAAGCCAACAAACCCCATCGCTGTCAAACAATTAGCAGACCATAAAATGCAACAGGCCAAAGTTAGATCTCCATCTTAACCCCGAGCTCAGAGTTATTGTTAAAGTAATAAAATAAAAGAACTACCTCTAACAAAGCAGTTTCTATGCGCCTGGATACATACAGTGCTGCTGGTGGGATGGACGCAGAGGTTTCAGACAGAGTGAGAGAGTGTGTGTGTGTACAGGCTGACTCTTTGTGCAGGAAGAGACAATGGCGCTCTGTGCTGATGACGGACTCCAGGCAAAGAAAGAGAAGGGTGGGACTGCCGAAGCTACTGGGTGATTGGAGTGGAGGGGCGGTGGGGGGTTAGTGGTCCGACAGGATTGAAACCAGCAGCTCCCAGGACACTAAGAGCTATTCTCTCAGTTCCTGCTGCTCTGCCTCCCACAGCACCACTAACATACTGAGAGAGTGAGTAAGCAAGCGTGCGACCGTGCGTGTGCGCGCGTGTGCTCAGATTACATGTAATGACATCATATTAATATGTCCAAAGCAGGACTTTTTATTAAAACAAACAAACAAACAAATGTAAAAATAATAACAACAAAGCCTAATCCAGGCTAAAGGTTTCTAAATTGCTTTTTTAAAATAATACAGTCAGTCCAAGTAACCAAAGTGTTGGGTGTGTGTGTGTGTGTGTAATTATAATGTCAAACCACAATGAAATACTGTGAGGCTCTCTGCGTCACCAGTGTACTGTCATTTACATTTAGCAGTACTTACAATGCAAAATACCCCTAAGGCGAGAGAAAAGATGCTTTGGAAAATATTTGTTAACTCAGAAGATAAAGCATAAATACTCTAAGATA
>JAOYMR010000027.1:12341713-12371355 GCA_025802075.1 Tenebrosternarchus preto
CTGATCTTACACCTCACCTGATCTTACACCTCACCTGATCTTATACCTCACCTGATCTTACACCTCACCTGATCTTATACGTCACCCAGGACTGTTGAACTATTGTGCCCTGGTGTGTCTGCTGGGGGTTGGGAAGCAATGCTTGATTTTCTAATGGTTATTCCTGCACATCACATGTGTATTTTGTGTAGTGGATGTGCACCTTCTGTTTCTGTCCTTATGGATGAGCACTACATAATCCTGTCTCTCACTGAGGAACACAGGTAAGTATATAGGATGAAATACTCAGTTATAAAATACACAATAACACAAAGACATATTAATGAACTCTTTTCTGCCTGCAGCTATAACAAATCCTTCTTTAACCTAAGCATTTTAATTGAAAATAGGGGGCAAAGGAAAATAAATTCCCACCACATGATTAGTGTTTAAATCCCTTAGTAGCCATTTTTAGCTAGTTTTATGGATTTAACTAAGAATATATTAAATTACTTGGAAGCATTACCATTTAAGGATGCTTCCGTTTTTCCAGTTTTTCAAAACATCTTTTTGTTGACCTTTTATTGCTTGTTTTGTTGCTCTCAATCACTGTCACAATTATATAAAGTCTCTCTATATAACATTAGCTGCACCTGTGAGTCTTCTCCAACCTTTAGTTTGCCAAAATGTTCATTGTTTAAATGTGAATGTATTTATTTATGACCTACATGGTGTGTTAGAGCTTTCAGAATTACCCTCACCATCCACTCGACTAGAAACAACACCTACGTTCTGTAGCCACTCTGGATTATATTATATTTTAAGTTTGTCCTAATAAATAAATGTTATAAATAACGTATAGATGCAAGAATATTACATAGGAGAAAATACAATGGCTTTCTTATTCAAAAGTGGACAGTCTTGGATGGCAGGGAACACACTTATGTAACCAGCGATTAGGACCAAAAATATAATTGCTAAAACTGGTAGAAGACCAGGGATCTTCAGCTCCTCTTGTTTAGGATGGAAGTGACTTCAGAGATTGGAAACCCACACATAATGACAGGAATAGTACAGTGAAGATTACATTAGGTCTCAGTTCTGATGACACTGTAATGGATAACTACCCACAGCAGCCAGGATCTGCAGAATAATCTGCCTTATAGAAAATTATAATGGTGTACAAATGTAGCAAATCTCCTACAAGCAGCTGCATTAAGTCTTTTTAAAATGTACTTACAGAACTATAATCGTTGGTAAGTTCATTGTTAATAATAATAAAAAAAAGAAAGAACTCATAGCTGCTCTGGACCCTCTACATCGTTCATAATATCTTAGGACTCACTGAAGTTTAATCACGCCTTAGATCCAATTCTGACTTTTGATGTTAGTAAGATACTTAACATTCTTGAATGAAGCTGTATCTAACCACTTAGTAATGAGTTCAAACTCAGGCATTGGATTTCACATTTGTACGCATGTGTAAACTCTGGTTACAATTGGAGCAGTAACAAGTCATATTTGAGACCCAAGCTAACTGCAGTGTGATGTGTGAATGCAGGTGAGTACATCAGTAGGGTGTAGTGCATGACACAAACAATAACAAGACATCTCATTAGAAAATGTTCTCGAGCAAATCTCTCCACACTGGAGTTAAGATGGCACTATAGTCATTTGGAGACCATTCCAATAGCATTTAGAGAATTGCTCATTAACTTTCACCAAGTTCTTATTAAAGACAGAATGGAACAAGAAGGCAACAAGAATAATACAAGATCTGCATTTCGTGCAGAATGTAACTTACCAAATAAGGCCATTAATGATTCGCAGGTTCTTCCAGACTGTAAATATAATACATTTTCTTCATTAATAAAACACAAGGGCACAAGAGGTCAAATTCAGCAGCAGGCTGTCAGCTATTATACCAGTTATATCTATTACATCTATTACATCTATATAATATCTACATAACTAGATATAATTTATATTATATCCATTATATCTGTTATATCTATCATATCTATTATATAAATTATATATTATATATATACTATAGTTTATATCTGTTATATCGGTTATATCTATTATATATATTATATACTATATATTGTCTATCTTATGATGATCATAAGGAGGAGGCCTAATATTCCAAGAGTGTTTTGAAGAAAGCAGGTCTCATTGGTTATAGTTCTACACTATAGTTGCCGGAGCAACCACATGTGTAGTTGAATTTATACTAGCTAGGTTAATTCATGATCAGTAATTTGGCCTAAATACAGTGAATTGTCCACTTAAGGCTTTGCATTAAGCCCTTTCTCTGGTCTGTCGACATTACCTCTTAAACAGAATAAGCAAATATGCCGTTAACTTTTTATGATGATTAAGGGCTCCTGAGAATAGTAAAAATATGTCCCTAATATCACTAAAACACACTTAACTGGGCTGGTCTAAAATTTGTTTTCTGTGACTCCTCACAATTTTATTAATATTTAATCTTTTATAGTAGTTAAATCCCTATTAGTAATTAAATCTATTAAATCACTATTACTAGACAGTTCCTTTAATGCAGTCATTTTACTGCTCTGTTCTAAGAAGGTCAATATTTGTTGTGTGGTTTAATTATGTGCTGTGGTAGGCATTTGTAGTATAGAAAGTGTAGAGGTTTGCATGTATAGTGTGTAAACTGTTTCAAAGGAGAGGAGGTAAATAAACTGCTTTCAGTACTTGATTTCTGCTCAGTTTAAAGAAAGAATGTTAATCTAGCCCGAGGAGAGAACTGAGGACTCCCACTTCTCCATCTGTTTCTCCTGTAGTGTAACTAATGTTTTACCCTGTTCACTGTAAAATACCCACAATGCACAGAGCACGTTTCCCCACCAGCCTACTTGTCATATTCCTACACTGAACTCGGTCTCTGCTCTGATGCATAAAGCCTGTCCCAGTCTTCCACTGATTAAAGAACTGAGGGGTTGAATTCCAGATCTGGCCTGTCATTGCCTCCTTTAGGGAGGGATCGTGTTGCTATGGAAACTAACAGTTACATATACTATCTTTCCACATTCTCATTGTGCTCCAACCATCTTTGACGATTAGTGATGGATTTCTTTCATCTTCATGTGTACCACTGTAGGAAACATCAGAGATACAGTAAAAAATGCCAAGCAACTTAACAAGAGTGATTTAAGAATCTACATTTATTTATTTATGTATTATGTATTATATATTTATGCTTTATGTCTGTTGTTTATATTTACCTAAAACTAATTAAAATAGTCCATAGTTTAGCTTTTTCAGATTTTCTTGTATGCGCTATATAGTTCTATATAATGGTAACACTGCAAGAGTGCTAGAATGATGTGGATCCCAAAACTGACAAAAATATCTACAACATCAACATCAGGTAGTTAACATTAACGCCAAAACTCAGCCACCTTATTATTATTAAGGTGTGAATGCACCAAATATTGAGACATTTTGTCCTTCAGAAAATAATAACCAACATTTCTAGAAGGGATGTTTGTGAAAATGCTATTTAAAAGTGTAATTTAAAAAAATGTAATTTTTTCTAACTGAAATAACATTTTATATCTGTTCCATCCACAACGGCATACTCTAACTATACACAAAGAACGCACTATCAGATGCCTGTGTTCAAAATTCTTTGCTTGGAAATTATCAACTTTTTATGTAAAACAACAACAATAGCTAGTTTTAAGTCTAAACTGCAAAATGTTTGCATTGCCAGTAGACACTCCGTTAGTTCATGTCATTTCCAGTTTAATGTTCTCAGAAGATGACTTTGAGAATAATATCATGAACTGGCCACTCAGGGGCATCAGGTCTCACTGCAGACATTCTTACCACATGCCGCTTTTAACATATTTTTTTCTTCCAAAACCTGGACATAGACCTTCTCCGTTTTCAGAAACATAGAACACGGCAGAAAAAAACAGGGATGGTAGAAAAAAAATCAAGGGACTTTAACATGATTTTCTTATCGACTCACTTATGTGTGTGTAGAGGAAACAGGAAACAGTAGAGAAAGTTACCCATTCATTAACCTTTAACATCCATCAGGCAAATGTTCACCCAACTCCCAGGAGTCCCGGCTGTTCTTTGGAGGCTGGTGCACAGTCGGAGTACCTGTGAACCCGGTGCACATATCCTGCAAGTTAAAGAGCAGAAAGCTGCCAAGGTTTCATTTTGCACGATCCTGTCCTGCACACAACTGTTCTGCACGTCCCAGCTGTCCGTGCGATTGGTGCATGACGCCCAGACGCAGACAAAAGCAGAGATGTGAGTGCACAGGGTTTACAGAAGCTATCCATGACAACAAGAACAACAAAAATACAAAACAGACTATAGAACATTAGAAGGCTCATAATGGAATATTAATCGTCTATTTTTGCAACACATCAGCAAAAAGACAGGTAGTCACCTACCTTGTATTCATGCCCAGGTGTAATAAGATGACAATCAGTTGTTAGTACTGAGGAGAAGCTGAGAACTGGGGCCACGTCCCAAATACATTGGAGGACTGTAGATGTGCTTCTTGTCTTGGCAACCTTGGTTAAGGTATTAAAGAGAAGTTGTTATATTTATGTATTTGTAGCACTAACTGTTAAGTCTAGGTTATTTATTTTATTTACATATTTTATTTATGATTGTATCTCTTTAATAAGCAGTAATGCCACCCTCTCTATGGGTGTCTAGACCAATCAGAGCAGAGGATCAGGCTCTGCGTCTCCTTCAGCTCGTGCTGCCTGGTCAAATAACACGTCTGGCTGGATAGACTGTGGAATTCAGCAGTGTTGATAAAAACACGCCTGACTTGTTCACTTCCCCTCTCTCCTTCCTCTTCTTTGGAAAGGCATAAATTGCGTGGAGAATCACACAGGCACTCAGAGACATTTTTATGATTTGAAAAATTCCTCTTGAATGGCTCACCTCCACCTTTACTCCACATTGTCCCACACCTCTGTGTTGTGACACCTGTCCCTTGTTCCAGGCCCACAAGCACCAGTATTCCATTGATCCCATTGTGAAGCCTTGATGCACACCACTCAGCCTGGGTTTCCTGAGTTGATTCCTCATACTTCTCAGAGCCTATTTCTGTCTTCCATGCTTCCTGTTACCTGCTTGTTCTGGTCCTACTGGGCCCTATTTTTGTTTTTTTGTTTTGGACGATGCATTTGCTTTGTTTATATCTGTCCGCCTGCTATACAACAGTAAAGCTTGTAGATTACCCTGGATAAAGTAAACTCCCTCTTGCATGTTACAATAAGGGCATAGGTAACTTAATACTCTAATCATGTAACTTGTAGCAAACAGATATGTTTATTGTCAGTATTTTTGCTGTCTTATGTCAAGTAACACAAACGTGCAAAATCTCACTCATGCAAATGACTGCCACCCTTTAACCGAAGGGCTGTTTTTAATTCCCAGAGACAGTGGAGCAATCCAAAGAACAGCTAATTTGATTTACAACAGGCACCTCGAGGGCAATGTTCGCCAGGTCACAGACTGAGTCTGTTTTTATTCTCAAACTCTGAGGAAATAAAGCACCAATTTGATTACATGCAGAAATAATTCTTAGAGGAAACAGGTTGAATTAGATTGAAGATTGTTCTGCTTGACCTTCTGAGAAGGTGAGTTGTTTATCAAGTACAGTCTGCTTCACTGAAATGAGATGGCAGCTATAAGCTCCTGCATCCTTGGAAGACCTGCCTATAGGCAGCGAGACAGGATATATGTCACAGGATGTATGTCACACTGAGTCCTTATTGCAACTCATTTCAGTTTAGTGGCAGAAGCTGACAGAGGATGAGAGTCTGCTTGCCTGGGCATGTTTACATGTGTGGATGCAGTCTCATCATCATTGATCTGTCGGTATATGATATCACTATACAGACAGGATGTCTGAAGCAAAGGAATCAATAGTCCAGTCTGCTGTAATAAGAGGGTGGGAGAGGCGGGGAGAGAGACAGTCAAAAGCACAGAACTAGGGAAAGCTAGCGTATGAAGCACGGGGGCTAGGGAGAGGAAGATGGGGAGTTACTGAGGGTGTATGCACAGCTAGTGAGGGTGTATGCACAGCTAGTGAGGGTGTATGCACAGCTAGTGAGGGTGTATGCACAGTTGTGACTGAATTACAGCACAGCACCAAATCTGTCTAAAGATTTGATGTAACCCAGCAGCAGAGGAGAGGAGAGTATTAACACACAAATGTGTCCTTATACAACCTGAAGATGGGTTATGTAAATCTGCTGTTTGGAGAATTAATCTGGGATTACCTTGAGGAAGAGATGCACATTTTCATCTTCTCCCGACTATTTATCGTATAAACAGAAGCCTCTTGAAAAATAATTTTTTTCCTCCATGTCACATATACACGATGCTACATTCTACCATACACACATACACATGTGTACACACACACATACACACACACCATAGGCGCTGAGCTGTAACTCAGTTTTCACTTTAACACTCAGTCCAAAAAGGAAGACTTTCAGCATGACAAATTGTACCAGCTAAATAACAAGGGGGTCAACCCCCAGGATTCACTGTGACTTCATTGCTATAGTTACCAGTTGTAACAATTTGATCCATAGTATGTTGTTGCACTTCTCAGACATCATGCTGCTTCCTGTGACTTCTCTATGCCATGAGGTAGGGGTGTGTGTGTGTGTGTGTGTGTGTGTGTGTGTGTGTGTGTACGTGCGCATTTGTGTGTGTGGGAACTCTGCTCAGACAGAGGAGACAGCTAATACAGGAAGATCTGTGGTTCACCCCCCTCAAAAAAAAAAAACCCTCATCATCAGCTCATCACCATTCACCCACTGCACTGTGCTTGGTTGCCATGGCAAAGAGACAAGAGAATGCAGCTAAGCATGGCTCAGGATAACACACCCAGCGCAGCAGAATGTGTGTGAATGCTGGGTGTGTCACAAATCATGGGTATTGTTTTATATAAATAAAAGAGATATTTATTTTATTAACTACCATATATATATATATATATAAGCTGCTATTTTACTGAAGCTGCTATTTTACTGAAGCTGATTTGTTCTTACTCAGGAGTAAGAAAAGACATGATGCTTTTTCTGCAAATGTTGGTTATAAAAGAAGATACATTTCTTGTGACTGAATGTTTATGCATGCAGAATCATTCTTCTCTTTCACATTTATGGAGAATTCATTATCAGAAAAAAATATTTTAAACCAGTCCTTTACACTGATGTGCCAAAGGTGATACAACAGGAACTAGTATCATGTAGGACCCCCTGTACCACAGCGAAGTAGACAGAAGATATCTGGAGGGATGTTGATGTCATCTGGATGGCCACACCCACAGCTCCATGGGATTTGGAGGTGCAGGATCTCTCCACCACATCCCAAAGATCCTCAATCGGGGTCATATCAGGTGATTGTACAGGCCACACTAATTGTTGGAACTCTTCAGAATACTCCTCCAACCAAATCTGGGCTCCTCAGCCTGATGGCACATTGCATTTTCATGCTGAAAAATCCTGTGGGGGTTACATGAAGTCCAAATGGCCTTCATCTGCACCAAGTAGTGAAATGTAGCAGGCACTGCTTAATCATGTTTGGGTGGACCAGGAGACCAGAACAAACCTCACAACTGTGTTCGCAACTGGAGTCCATGGCTTCATGGGGTCTGGCCCATTCACGAACCCTACCAGCCTGAAACAATCGGCACCATGACTCATCAGACCACATTTCCAGTTCCTTTAGGGTTGAGCTAGTAGCCTCACAAGGCCAAATAATTTGGCTGCACTGCCATGTGGGATATGTGGAGCCTCCTGTACTGAATGTGATTCACTGAATGCGAGTTGCTTATCTGTTCACATGGACAGTTCTAGGCATTGCACCACCGGTCATGATCATTAAGCACCCACAGGTGGCCACTGTGCTACCCCCCCTGTGGGTGGTTAATGCCTTCTTGTGAAATATTCCTGTTACACATGTAATGCTGTGGATTGAGGAATGTTAAACACCCTCACAACTTCAGAACTGGAATGTACGATCCATCTGGCACCCATTATCATGCCTCATTCGAACTCCGATAATTCACATCACCTTTGTCATGATCGTGCTGGCCAGTGTCAAGTCCAGCCCCTTCAAGTGGCCCCTCATTATGCCACTTTTTAAGCCACAAGTTTTAAGTGAAACTCACATTCCTTCCTAGAAACCAAACGGACAGATTACTGGTTATTATCTTTCCTGCATTCGCGAGACTCAAAATCAGGAAACATTTTACCGGTGTGCAATGTTGCATTTTGATAGACGATTACAGAAGTAGAATTCTACCTGTTAGATACAGATAATATTTAACTCAGTATAGAATATTAAGTCCTAGAATATTAAGTAAAAAGTTTTAAAAGAGTACATTTAGGTCTAAGTAAATGTCACGATCGGCGAAAGCCCTAACATTGGCTTCTCCTCTGCCTCAGACTCCGTTTCCCAGCATCCTCTGAGAGCAACCCGTCACGCCACACCAGTCCACCAATTACAGCTCTCTTGACCGTTCCACGCAGCCCTGTTTATTAATTGTGGTCACCTGTTCGCAACTCCGTTCGCCTTTATAATCCGTTTCCTTAACCTCGTCGTGAAGTTTTGCTATTTCTAACGTGCGTAATAAGCGCAATCTCTTATTTTCTGGTTATCGCCTTTGCCCTGTTTTGTTTGGTCCTTGAATTTGGACTCTCCTTTTTGACTGTCCCACATCCATTGGTTCTACTTCTTCTGATTATTGACCCTTGCCTGGCTACTGACTAACGCTCTGGAATCTTCCCTTTGACTAATGTGTTCAGTATTACTTGCTGTCCCTCTATATCGTCTTTCGCGATTACAGTAAAGTCACAGTCTAAAACTTGGCAACTTTTCATGTCAATTTCTACAAGTGTTCGTTCTTGAGAACTGGAGCAAAATACTGTAAACTGTAGCCGTTTTATTGTTCTGAGATAAACTACCATGAGCATAAGAAACAAATCTCTTTTGTATCGCCATATTCGGTGCTCTGATGATTTGGAAGGATGATGGTTGGAATGCGGGTTACAAGTGCACTGTATACCGCTCCTTCAGAATGAATAGACCACTGAGCTCTACACGACGTGCAGCGTTTATTAACTGTCACCATTCAGGAGACCAGCAAGACGTATTTCACAAAGCCCTGTGGGAGAGACGATATGACACTGTGCTCGGTTCCCTAGGAAACGTTGCTTCCAGTTCGGTTGCTTCACTGGGTTTTTTTCCTCAACTGAAAGGTAGACTTTAAAATATTTTCTCTCGTGGTTAATTGTATACATTTAAACCACACAGACGTTTCCCTCCATGATTTGAATGATGCGGAGGCGGAGCTTATATGACATAACAGTTGTCACTCAAACCGGGTGCGACTCTTTGGCCTGAAGGTACCCCTAAAGGGGAATGTCTCACTAAGAGGAGTTGAATAATGATGGAATCAAATGTATGCAGTAAATCATATAATGACCATAAAGGATCAAATTGATTTTTTCCGTTACCGCTCTTGCTTCTGCCACTGAGGGAGTTACACACCCTCCAGACAAACTTTTCAAAGTTACCTTCTTTGCATTTTGCCTTTGATCACATTAGCTTTGCGCTACAAACTTGCAGTTTATTTACGCTACAAGTATGTGTTTATAGTTTATCTAGAACAGTGCTAGCTTGAGTTTTTCTCTGACTACATCATGCTTGGTTCCATATGGCTAGCTGATCTGTTAGCACTCCTATGCATGTGTATTTAATTTATGTAGCCCAATTCGTGATGCCCTATTTTGAAGGATCCAGTTAAAGGACTTCCTTTCTCCTTTTGACATTTTAATTGCCTTAACATCTTGTAAGTGGGGCTCTGAAGCTAAGGAACCCTCTGTATTGATTTACAGAATATTAATCCACAAGTTCAGCCCACATACACAAGCTTCTACACACATACACACATTACTGTACACCCCGCCTCCTACACACAGATACACTTGCACTGCCCCCTGCACTTCATACACACCATGAGTACAGAAAAAAGTGGAACACACTTTCACTGCAATTGCAATGTATGAGGCTCCACACTGAGAAGATCATTAAGTATCACCCGTTTGCACTGTGTGAGTGACTGTGTTCCCTAGATTTCAATATGGAAATATACCATGGAGAAATACAGTTGAAACAAAATTGCTGAATAAATTTTGTATTCTGAATATTGATTTTATTAAATCAAACAATTTCAACAAAACCCTGTAAAAATAGCATTCCATAAAACTTGTAAACAATAAACAGTAACATTACAATCACTCCCCTTTGTGTGTGTGTGTGTGTGTGTGTGTGTGTGTGTGTGTGTGTGTGTGTGTGTGTGTGTGTGTGTGTCACCAGGTAAGTCAGTCTCTGTCTGGAGTGAGTTATCTGTTTCTTTCTCTCTACTTGATCTTCCATGAGTAATTTTTATCACTCTTTGCAGCATTGGTTTGTCCTTCAAAGTGACTGAGTGGAAGTTGTCAGAGGACAGGTTGAAGCTAAGCAATGCCAGGAGCTCCTTCCTCATAAGCTCTGCACAGTACCAATCCTAGGCTCTCGATCCATTTATTTACTTTCCACATAAGCTGTTAGGGCGATTATGGTCAGGGTACAGGCGATGACACATATGGGAGATCAGCTACTGGAAATCTTTCTATCTGAAATATAATCATCCACCTAAAATTTTAGCCATCCACCTGAAATACAGTCATACACCACAATTAAACAACCATCCACCTGAAATACACAGTCATACACCACAATTAAACAACCATCCACCTGAAATACACAGTCATACACCACAATTAAACAACCGTTCACCAGAAATAGTCATCCCCCTCAAGTAGACAACCATCCACCTGAAATATACATTCATCCACCAGAAATAAGCAACCATCCACCTGAAATACACATGCATCCACCTAAAAATATTATACTAGTCTTCCTGGATCTATACTGGAGCTTTCACAGAAGACTGTGGCTTATTGGCGTCATAGTACATGCATGTTCAGTCTGCTAGTGAGGCTGACCTTTTCAGACCTTTTCAGTGTGAACTTGCCATTAAGGTAAGAGAAAGTCTAAAGACAGTAAAACCAATTGCTGTTGGAAAACTCCAACACTTTTTCATTGTGCCTTCTGAGAATTTTCCACCTCGCTTTGCCTGCATCAATTGGACAGAAACGCTGTAGCTTCTTGTCATAAAACTTGTGAGAAAACTCTCGTGACTTTTAGCTTGTAGAGAGACAGTTATACATGTTCTAAACCACATTCTTATTTTAACATGTTAGATCAGGTTGGTCATTTACATCCAGTGTGCTAATGGAGGTTACCCTGAATAAGCTTTTTTGATAAGTATTCAAAATGGTGTAGCCCGAGATGTGTCAGCGTTGAAGCCTTACCAATAACAAGCCAATTTTTTTTAAGACCACAATATATGTGGTCTTATGTAGAAGACTATAGACTCGTTGGATCTATCACACTTTTGATGTGCAAGAAACATTTTTCTGTTTCTCACTTTTCAGATGTGACTTTTTTCCTTCCATGTCTTTAGGAACATCTTTTACCAATGTCTCTGCTTTTAACCTCAAACAAAACATTCTCTTGGCAATTATTTAGATTCAGCATCAGTCAACAGTTTATGCCATTATAGCTCTGTTTGTACTTAACAGCGTGCTACACATGTCAAATCTGCAGGTAAAAAAGTATAGGTTTTCCATTTCGTTAAAAAATGTTGTAATTATATAATATTTTTTAAATTATAATGCAGACTAAGCTTGTACGATAGATCGATAGACTGATATTTATTTGTTTATTGTCATATTTAAGGAATGTCTTATTTATGAACTATAAAAAACAATAATCCTAACCTGAGAATGGATAGTATATTATCTGTATGATTTGGCTATTTGTACTGAATTGATTGCTAGTCCTCTACTTTAAGTAGATTTAATTTTTCTCTATCAGTTAATAATATTAATGAAAGCATAAAGTGAATAACACCACCTCACCATACCCACCTCAGGAGAAGAAGTCTGAAGCAAAAGGGAATTAATTGATTCCACTCTTCCACAACGTCTTCTACTCTATAGCTGGTCATACTTGGTTATTCCCAGCCATGTGCTATTTAAATTTAGATAGTCCACCATGGAGGACCAAAAATGTACTCCAGCAGTTGGCAGTTGTTTTTTTCTGTATTCATTGCTAGAGGCAGACCCACTGGTATTCTCTCTTCTATTTTCACAGTCTCTTGAGATTTATGGCAGATTTTTGTAAAGTATATTTTTAAAAATGTGACTGGGTCACTGGGTCTCTTTCTTTTTAAACTTATTTGGTTTTATTCTATTGTGTAATTCCCACCCCTGCCAAAACCTGGTGTATGTATGAAACAATAAACCATGGTCCTGACTGTAGTAGAAATGTATCATTTCATTTTTCAATAACAGATTAATCCCATAGTATAAACACTGTAGGCAACACTGGGCAGAGCGGATGGTCAGTGAGTCAGTAAGAGGGTGGAGTTTGGGGTTGGGTTGTATTACAGTTAGCAATATTCAGTTTGACATTATGATGACCAGGAATGCTCTCATATAACCATCTCACTGGCCCCACCTGTATGTAATCTCCAATCCACTGAATGTAATAACAGAGACATCAAATTTCAAACAGCATGAAACATGCATTTACCTCCTGTGCGCACATTATTTACACTTGAGCCTTTGTCCCTCTGCTAAATTAAAAAATAGCTAATTTAGTTAGTTATGATAGCTATATACCAAAGGACCTTTTGACCTAGGGCCTTCAAATTCATGATTTATCATATTTTATAGGCCTAGTGCAAAGATAGGAACCCCTAGGTAGAAAGACCAGTGTACAGGTCCCATTAAACTGTGTGCAACCTACATATACAAATATAAACCAAACTTGTTTGCCAACTTTGAGGCCCCAATCTTGGCATGTATAAATTAAGTCTTATGGAGATGCTTGGAAGTTCTAGGCCTCATAGTCAGCTTCCTGCAACCCTTTGATTTTGGCCAAATAGGCCAAGTGTGGTTGAATTAAAAAGGTTAAGGTAACATTCCAAGGACCTGTGGACTAGCCATGCAAACTAAGGACCCCAGAGTTTGAAAGCCCTAGGTCAAAAGGTCAGTGTCCCATGAACCTTTACATTTGCCTGTACTGTTTTTGTTAAGGTACCACTTTGATAAAAATGATATAATTTTAGAACTTTGTTGAATGAGGTCTATATAAATATATATTATCTAAAATATACATGGTCTAAATAGAATTGTAGGGTGAGAAGCAGCTCGGAGTTCAGTTGAGGTGGTTTGAGCATCTGGTCCAGATGCCTCCTGGACGCCTCCCTATGGAGTTGCTCCAGGCATGTCCAATGGGGAGGAGACCAGGGAAGACCCAGGGAAGACCCAGGTCACACTGGATGGATTATATCTCTCAACTGTCCTAGGAACGCTTCTGTATCTTCACAGAAGACCTGGAAGAGATTGTGGGGGGGAGGGAGGCCTGGGACTCGTTGTTTAGGCTGCTGCACCATGTTCTGGTCCCAGATATGCGGTGAAAGATTGTCTAGAGAAATTATTAAATGTTTTCAGTTTCAATGTCTGCATAGACTAACACTAGTGGGCTAGAATAAAATAGAGGAGCACAGTGGCATGTTTCTGTAGGATTTTGATTTGGCAGTTGGCACTCATCCAAATGCCAGAAATTGTCAAGATGGACTGGAGGACTGGAGTGGGTAGCATCCATGGTAACTATGGAAATACATATAAGTTACTTTTAAATGACAACAATCTGTGTCCAGAGAACATTTGGATAAACAAATTTAAATCTGTGGCACTCAGACATAAAATTAGGAAGCATTTTTGGATCTCTGACATAACATAGAGGAAGAAATGATATTATTTACATATCGTAGGTTGAGATATATTTTCTTAATTCCACTAAACAATTCCCACTGTAGGTGTAATATGTTATCTAACCCTAACAAGATAAATTTGTTTTCCCAACACTTAGGAAATGTTTTTATGATAACATGGGAACAGCACTGATACAAGGATTTATCATAAGTGAAAAATAGTGATACGGTTGCAAAATATATCAATAATATCATGAAAAACAAATAGTAGTGACACTAGGTTGAGATATGTAGGATGGTGGAAAAACCTATGTAGTTTTAATTTGATATGTGAACATTCTGACATTTCTTGTTTGACATACAGTATAAAATCTGAGTTCAGGTCAATTTTAAAAATAATTAGTGTTTTTGGACATTTTAAAAGTCTGCTGAAATAAAGTGTCTTAAAGAGTAAACCAAACACTTAACATTCAACAAACCAGTAACAGGTCAATTTTTAAAATTGTAAGCTGAGCAGGTTCCATTTTGCCATCAGTGTCAAATTTAGACACAGTAGCATTTAGCTTGAAGTCTATGGGACTGCAGGGCACACTGGAATTTGTCAGTAAAGGGCACCTTTGGTGTTTGTATACTGATGCAAAAGGGTTCAGCCCAAACATCAACACAAAATGGGATAATTATGGGATTAATGGTCTCAATTTTAGTCTCAATGGAACCTGTAGTGTCTCACTTGGGTAGGTCTGCTCTGCTGAGAACATCATGCATTAGTCGTCCTGGTATGTAGGTGCTGCTGATGCCATATATCCATAGCAACAGTATTCTCTGTGATCTAGGGGTTTTCTCACGATGGCTCCTAGTGGCTTATGCTCAGATCGAATGTTATCAGCCATATGTATACTAATGGAATTTTGCCATACTGAACAGAATGGCCAAACAGAATGGCTCATTCAGTGGGTGTGAGAGGTTTGCAATTAGTTATGACCTGCTTGCATGAGTGCAGCCCTGTCTCTGATGAGTCACACTAGAGAGTGAGGCTTTCCTCTGGTCTTGCAGCAGTTGTGTTTTCAGTGTTTTTACTGCATGTTTGGCCACATTTGGCCGTTCCTACAATAGATCTTGTGTCAGCTGTCTCAGTACCATACATTTGTTCTCTCGATGCTCTCAGAATTTGTTGATATAGTTGACTATGCCAAGCAACCACTTTAATGGATGTCTATGATGGCTTTGCTCTTTTCACAGTCTATTTTCAAGCCCTCTGATGTCATGCCTGAATTGGTCTATGGTCATTTTAATGTGATCACCACGCCTACTGAGCTGTTTTCTCTCAGCTGTTTCATCATCCTTACCCTCCCATTATCTTCATTCTTCATCATCCTCATCCCTATGATTAGGATGTCATCTGCTATTGCAATGCACTCATGGTAGCCCAGTTAATGCTTGCATGAGCTTGTGCGGGAACACTTCTGGTACTGGGCTAATTCCCAATGGCATTCTTAGCCATCTATATCTGCCAAAAAGTTGTCAGAAAGTTGCAAAAGTTGTCAAGTTGTCATACGAAGACAGTGAAAACTCTGGTTTTGGCCATAGCTGGCAGAGAATCATTTTTAACAGTGATTCACTGATTCCCTGAGCCACTGATTCACTCTATGAAATGACTCCTCGTTTAGGCTTTGCAGCTAATTCTTCATCAGACAAGCTGTGTTACCTCTTGCAAAGCAGCCAGCTCCTTGCAAAACAGTCATATTTACACTGTATGTTTTTTGTGTCCCAGGCTTCTTTCTCATCCTGGGCGAACATGACAATGTCATCAACGGCAAGAACGTTCTCTCTCTAAAATCATACTAAAGTCTCTATGCAGCACTGGGTCCTGAGAAGGTCTTTTCCACCACCATGAACTCTAGGTAATACACCTTCCTGTTTCTTGGGTTTCTTGTTTTTATTTCATTTGCCTAGGGGTTGCAGTGTGCTCTTGTTGTATGCTCCTGTTGTGTTTTTTTCTAGCTGTGTGTCAGTGGTAAGTAGATGGATTAGTGTTATATTGCAGGTTGCTCTGCAGTCCAGTTGGAATTTCACCAACTTTTCCCCCATGAAGACATGGTTGTAAAGAGATGTTTCCTGATTTTGCCTTTCTCATTTGCTTGTGACTGAAGGCTGAGTATTTCTTGGATCTGTATCAAGTCCGATTCCATTACATTATGCGCTCCTTTGGCGTGAATGTTTGCATTCTAAAGCAAAATGGCTGCATTTTCCAAGGTTTTTACACTTTCTCAAAGGCTGCGCACTTCTCTGTTTTCCGTTCATGTTTTTCCACATCTGTATTGCACAGAATGGTTGGTTCTTTTTAGTGTGTGAACCTCTTCTATGCTCCGTCCTTGAACCATGTTTCCTAAGTAATTCCTGCTGCTCCACATATTTGTAAGCACTTTTCTAATTCCACGTCTTTCTCACTTAGTAGGGGTTCTCAGAAATGCGAGCTTTGAATGCTGCAAACAATTTTGTCCTTTATTAGCATTTCGTTTATTGTCCCAAAGCTGCATGTAGCTTAGATCTGCACCATACATGTCAACACGTCCACAAGTATTCAGATTTCTCGAAAAGAATTTGTACCTCTTAAAAATTTCAATTTATTTATATAGTGCTTTTTACAGCACATATGTTCACAAAGCAGCTTTATGAATGTTTGGATACAGGTCCCTAATGATCAAGGCAGTGGCACCAGTGGCAAGGAAAAGTTCTCTAGGTGAATTTACAAAGAGCCCTTGGGAGGAACAATGACTCTAATTGCATGGCTGCACCAAGACGGTAAACCACAGGGACTGCCCTCATTTATCACACTTTGTTCATTTGGTGGACAGAAAGAAATGTGACTGCAGGAAGCTAGGTGGAGTGGTGCAAAAGTTGGTGTGACATTTTCATATACATTGGTGAAATGTTGACTTAAAAGCACTACTGCTTCTTTAGACTTGCTTTTAATACAAAGGCAGGCATAACACGCACTTCATGTAGGCATATTTGTGGTCAAAATTCTGTTGTGAGAAATTGGACACATTTTTGCCCGCTCTATATGGACAAAAGTATTTGAAAACCCTCATTACACCTAGAGGAGCTTTCATGACCCTCCCGTTCTAAATTCACATGCGTTAATACAGAGTCCATCCCCCCTTTGCAGCTATAACAGCTTCCACATTTCTGGGAAGGCATTTTACAAAATTTTGGACTGTGTCTATGAGAATTTTTGCCTATTTATCCAGAAGAGCATATGTGAAGTGATGTTGGATGAGAAGAACTGGGTTCTAGTGTAGCCCAAAGGTGTTTGATGGGGTTGAGGTCAGGGCTCTGTGAGGGCCAGTGTAGTTCTTCCAGACCAAACTCACCCAACCATGGCTTTATGGACCTTGCTTTGTTCACTGGGGCACAGTAATTCTGGAACAGAAAATGGTCTTCCCCAAACTATTCCCTCAAAGTTGGAAGCATATAATTGTCCAAAATGTCTTGCTTTGCTGAAGCATTAGAACTGAGGTGCATTAGAACTGAGGTGCATTGCCTGATCCCTAAAAAAAAAACATAGCATTATCCCTCCTTCACCAAACTTTACAGTTAAAACAATGCAGTTAGGCAGCTAATGTTCATCTGGCATTTGCCAAACAAACTGCCAGATAGAGATGTGTTATTCACCACTCCACAGAACATGTTTTCACTGGTCCTGAGTCCAGTAGCAGTGCGCTGTACACCACGTAATCTGACTCTTGGCATTGTGGTTGGTGATGTAAAGCTTGCATACAGCTGCTTGGCCATGGAAACCCATGCCATGGTGTTCTTGGCAGGTTTTGTGTTGATGTTGATGCCAGAAGAGTTTTGGGGCGTTGGCAACTTTTTTGGGGCGTTGGCACTATGTGCCTCTGTACTAGGTGACCCCACTCTATAACTTTACATGATCTGCCACTTTGTGGCTAAGATGCTGTGGTTCATAAATGCTTCCATTTTCCAATAAAACTACTCACAGTTAATCATGGAATATCTAGGAGGGAAAAATGTCATGAACTGAGTTGTTGCAGTGAGGGCATCCTATTACAGAACCACACTCTAATTCACTGAGCTCTTTAGAACGACCTGTTCTTTCACAAATGTTTGTAAAGGCAAACCACATGGCTAAGCTGCTTGTTTTTCTGTGGCAATGGGACTGAAACATGTGAATTCAGTGACTGAATTGTGTCCCAATTCTTTTGTACATATAGTGTATATCTTCCAATTATTAACAAAATGTTTTCCATGAAGAATAACAATTCGGTTCCTACTATTAAAAGTAAATCGGACAGCTGGTGTCATTATGTATTATACAATTTTGCAATTTAATTGAATTTTACAATTTTATTAAGAACTATACAATTTAGATTATTAATGATATCACAATTATGTAAACAGGAGTCATAGTGAACAACAATGTACACAGTGAATGTTATGATACATACATGCTCTGTACTTCTGTCACAGGAACGTCTATTTCCTCATGTGAATTGTTGTCATAACGAAATTGTCGGTACACTCTCTGTGTCTTATTCTTAGCTATTAAAAATAATCTAATTGGATACTGAAGCAGCATGGCTAACCACACCTGCTGATCCTGTATTCAGTGTAACGCTGCCCTGAACTGGATTACTGCATCTTTTACGGTCATGGCAACAGTGCCCTCAGATACCAGGCAGAACCCATCCTCCTTGGGTAGCCCAATTTGCAAACAAATCCATGATATAATGCATTATATATAGTCCATGTCACCAGTTCAGTGAAGGTGTCAGAGTCTCGGCTACTCCAGTGGGTCTAGAGTGGGTGAGCCGTTTCTGGATCCATTGGAGTAGATAGAGTGGGTGGGAAAATATGGTAGCATACATTTATCTACTGGCATCACCAATACATATATCATCACTGAAGTCACTGTTGGCATCATGTCAAGAAGAACTTGCAGATAAAACAGAAAGATGTAGTTAGATCATTACAGATGAACTACAGATGAACAGTCGGGATGAACGGCTCGGCTGGTCTCGGTGTCCTGGTTAGCTCTGGGGGGGTAGCTGGTTGAAAGTGATCAGCATGCAGCTCTGGCAGGTTTGTCTATAGCAACAGAACTAGAAGGGTTAAGCAGTTCTGTGACGTTGATGATGATTTAATTCACAGCATCATCCCAAATCCAAGTGAACACACGAAGGACAGCTGGAGGACAGTGTCAATGCATCAGATTGCTAGAAAACTTTATTACCCAGAGGACCCAAGGCTCTGCACATATACAATATTTATATACAGGAAGCTAACCAAAACCTTGAGTAAATAAGTAAGTCTTTAAACTAGATTTCAAAATTGGTAGTGTGTCTGAGCATCAAATTGAAGCTGGATGTCCATAATTGAGCGGTTTTATTGGAGACATTTCTCAGTTATTAATGTGCTAACAGTTATCTCTGCCCTCACAGTAGCTTGCAGTGTTTCGCCTTGTTGTCTCCTTGTTTTCTGCTATCAAGTATTTGAAGACGTCAACTGTTTTTCATTTTATCTGCATCTTCAAGTGCAGTGTCCATAGTGTCCGCATAATGTCATTACTCCACAGCTCCCATGTGTGGACAGGTCAGCATCTGGGGTGGCTTCAAACCAAACATCCATGTTTTCTCTCGTGCGCATTAAAACGTCTCAGTGTGAACTTTTCTTTGGTCATAAATTCCATTGTAAGCTGTTGCCGACCTGTTTCATGCAATCTTAATATTCTGTAGATTAGCATGTACAGTTAGACAAAGCAATATCTCGGTCCTTTTAAATTGTCAGTCAACTCAACTCTATTCCATACAGCTCTTTGTGAATCACACTCACTCTGGTCTGGGCCACAGTCTGGGCCACAGTCTGGGCCACAGTTTGGGCCACAGTTCCTCTTATTACTGTGTTCTGATGAGGAGGAACCGTTCAAACAACCCCATGTGAGCATGTGTATATGTGCATGCTTGTGTTTGTGTGTGAGTTAGAGCCTTGTGTCTCAGAGCCTGCCAGATGTTTTCTCACCAGCTGCTTGTTCAGAAGAAACATTACACCACAGTCTGACCCATCGTCGTCTGACCCATCACCATCTGTGCGTTGCAGTACTTTGGCTGACAAGATGACAGCGGGTGGGATCTGCGAGCGGCGATGATGGCTAGCGCTCCCTCTCTCAAACTCCTCACTTCACACAGGGACTTTACATTTGACACTTTACACATTTTACACAGCAGAGAGGAAGAGAGACTCCATGCACCCCCTCGTACCACATGCAGAAATGAATATTAATGACCATTGTACATTGTCCCAGAGGCAAGAAAGATGTGGAAACAATGCGTGGTTACAATGATACATATGAAGTTAATGATGTTCTGTAGGGTTAATCTACTGTTTAGTCTCTTTAACAGATGAATTATTAACTCACGCTGAAGAGGCACTGGAGTGTCTGTGCTGTACAGGGACTATGGGAAAGGTGGCTTCAATTTTAAATCAATGTGAAATTTACATGTGAAATTCAAATGTGTCTCATCTCTGACGGCACTGACTTTAGGATGATGCTGTGATGTACACATGCCCCAGTTCTGAAGATTAAATAAGATTCCCTCGATCTGTGCGAAACCTTCTGTACCCAGCGTCTCTAGAGAGTTATAGGATTGACTTTGAATGAGGTGATGAAATACAATGACAGAAAGAGGTGCTATGTCTCCCCCTTGTGGTGAGGAGGACGTTAGCATGGTGGTCCTCGCTAAGCACTGGAGTGATGAACAGACCACAGACCTGCACCACATCTGGACTGCTAAAATGTTTGCCAGTCTGCTAGCTGAGCCTCTGAAAAGTACTCTAAGCATTGTTTTCTAATAGATAGATAGATAGATAGATAGATAGATAGATGCCATGAAATATAGAAATGTTGTAATATAGTGACTGGGACAGATGGCACAAGGTTGGTATTTATGGATGTTATGAAGCAATTTGATGCAGTTAGTCTGGTTGCCCTCGAGCTGTCCACGCTCAACCCTGCCACTCCTGCCCTTACACGCGTTCACCCTAGTTTCCATGGTGACACGAGCCTCTAGAGGGCACTGAAGCTTCACATCTCACTTGGGTCAAACCCTGGCTTTAACATCCCGACAAGACCGCTGTTTCACAGCGATACCTACCGCAATTAAGCAGAGATTAAATAAAGCTACAAGCATAAGCTGCCGTCATCTAGCTAATCGTCTTTTCTGATAAATAGCTAAGATATGTGAGCTGCAGTAATTGTCACTTTGCTAATGCTCTAGTCCAAGGTTAATGCTAGATAGCATTACCCTGGATACTGTAATAAAAACAAAGCATCATGAATCCTAGCAGTATGGGAGACTCTTCTGTATTGCTCTGTGGTTGTCATGGAGCCTGCACTGATAGCTTCGTACTGGGACATCAACAGTATTTAAGCAGTGTGTTGACATTTTCCCATTGCTGTAGGAAAGAAACATGGTGTAACGCTAAATATATTAGAACCAGCTTAATTCATGGATGACATCACAGTCTGGACTGTTTTCCTTAAAAATTAAAAAGTTTTCATTACCAGAGCACCTTTCAGTCTGAGGTTTGCCCAAACACAGTTTCCCTCACACATTTTCTATGGCTGTGTCGGGAATAGCGGTAAAGCTTCAAAGGTCAAACATCCGTGTTTTCAGTCTGATCAGGAGTGTGACCAATTAGACTATCTTCCTACTACATACTTACCAGCCTGAGGGGTTTAACAGGGTTTAACACACACACACATTTTTCCAGAAACTCTCCATGGTGTTTTAAAACTGATGCTATCACACTCCAACAAAACCACTGCAACTCAACCTGGCACTGCAGGAAATCAACTACACACTGCCCTTATGTCTCATTTCCACAGGAAACATTGCTTGGAGGAACAGTGTTGGAACACACACACACAAGTACACCAGTACATAAATGCATACACACAAAGACGTGTGTACAGCTTATCAACAGCCCACAATTAAGACTGGATTTATTTGTTTTAACAGGGAATCTTTGTTGAATTTGTGTGTGTGTGTGAGAGAGCGAGAGAGAGAGAGAGTGTATGTGTGCATGCACAGGAGTAACACAGGAATGACACCTTCATTAAGTAAATCTCACCTCATCAACAGTGGCCATAACCTTCTGCTGTGTTTAATAACACACACACACACCTCTCTATTGGTGAACTGGGATTAGTCTCTTAAATGCTCATAGATTGTTATCTCGTACATGTAATGGCTCAGGTCAATTTTTTTGCTCCAAGTAAAATCTAGACCGATCCAAATCTAAGTGAAGCTAATTGTGTGTGTGTGTGTGTGTGTGTGTGTGTGTACACTTGAGAGTGTGTGTGCATGTGAGAGAGTGTGTTTACATAAACATTTACATAAACGTACATAAACAGAAAGACAAAAAACACCTAGATAGAGAAAACAACAGTGTCTAGATAGAGAACAGCAGTGTCTAGATAGAAAGAACAACAGTGTCTAGATAGAGAGAACAGCAGTGTCTAGATAGAAAGAACAACAGTGTCTAGATAGAGAGAACAGCAGTGTCTTGATAGAGAGAACAACAGTGTCTAGATAGAGAGAACAACAGTGTCTTGATAGAGAGAACAGCAGTGTCTAGATAGAGAGAACAGCAGTGTCTAGCCGTAACACTAACATTAGGTTCTAGCTTTTTCTTTTTTGGAACATCACAAGTTCAGCAGAGAGATGAGGTCATTCTGTCAGTATACACACACACACACACACACACACACTCACAAACACATACACAAACACACGCACACACACATCTCTAGAAGCCATACATGGTGAATGAGCTCAGAGAAGAAATGGGCCTCGTAGAGCAGACAGGGATGTGTCCCCTGGTGCGGTTTGCCCAGCCCCCTGGCGCAGCTCTGCCTGGAGGCCCTGGTGAGAAAACACCAGCAGGTGGGCGAATGGAAAGCAGGTGTTGTTGCCTGTCTCAACCTCAATTCAATTACTGCTGAAAAACACATGACTCCATCCTCACGTCTGAGTTGGGACAGTCATCTGAACTGCCATAAACACACCGCGTCTGTCCCAGCTATGACTCCCACACTTACCAAGATTGTCCCACCACTCACACACACACACACACACACACACACACACACACATACACACACATACACACACACTCCTCATCAGACATACCCAGGCAATGGAACGCTTCACACACACACACACACACACACACAACCCTCAGTAACACACACCCACCAGTACTTTGTTAATTGGAGTTGATGGTAGTGGATTTAGTGCAGTGAGTGGCAGCTATGTTGTAACACTGTCTCCAGTTTCATGGCTAATCACACAAATGACCTCTGGAGCGTTCCGGACTCCCCCGACGGTCCTGCGCCGGTCCGGACCGTCACCGGCCTCTGGAGCCCGGCCCCTGGAGCCCGGCCCCTGGAGCCCGGGCAGCTCACTTTGGCAGGGCCACGCATGGGAAAGCACCCAGCCAGCAGTTAAAATGACAAAGTCAATAACCCACAGAACCATACTTACTGACTTCAGACCACAGGGAGGGAACAGCCAGTAGATTATTCCCAATGTATGTGTGTGTGTGCTGGTGTGTGTGGGCGGGTGGGTTATGTGAATATGCATAGAAAATTTCTCAAAATGTTTTATAGGGTTATATGTGAAAAACATTAAGCTTTTGGGCCCTTTTTACAGATAACAGAACATTTGTCTGTAAACTGTGCTGCTTAACAAACTATTGTAATTAACTGCAGTAATTAACACAAATTCAAATCAAACTTTCTATAGCTGGCAGCATAGCCACTGAGTACCTGCTAACTGTATTTACAAGTGTTTCCCTCTCGTTTCTTAGCAACGAGGGATTTCTCCCTTTTTTGCCTGTCTGCTCACCCCCCCACACACACCTCAGTCAACTTCAATCAATGTCAAATTCTTTTACACACGTGGACACACACATACGCACGTGGACACACAGACACACGTACGCACATGTACACACACATCCGCACATGAACACACACACACGGACACGCACATACACCATGAGACCACCATACCTCATACCCCACTCCTAACACTGTGGTACACCATTCTATCGGAAGAGTGAGAGGGCGACGACTGACTCAGGGTCAGTGCTAGAAGGGGTTAGCATGTGGTTAAATGCGGTTTCATAAAGCATGACTGTAAAAAGGTGGACCTGGCAGTGTGGGGATTGTGTGTGAGGTTTGGGTTGGTTCTGTTGTGGTAGTGTGTGAGGGTTGGTGTGGTTGTGTTGTGGTAGTGTGTGAGGGTTGGGTTGGTTGTGTCACAGGATGGTTACTGTACCCTTACTGTCTCTGTCTCAGTACTAATTAGGGGATCAGACTGGCTAAGCGCAGAGAATGAGTGGAACGACGCAGGCATCTTCACAGATACACACAAAGGTACTGTGTGTGTGTGTGTGTGTGTGTACTGCGCACAGCAGAAGCACACAGCTCGTTGTTGTGTAGACACAACCGTCTTACCACAAATATCTTTTTGCCATTGGGAATGAAACTGATTTATGAATCTACCAATAAAAATGTATTTTTAAAAATCCTTTCCGCATATCTCTTTGTATGGTGTGCACACAAAGATGTCCAATGATAGATTTCTATTTCTATATCAGGTCATATTCTAAAGTGAGTGTGTGTGTGTGTGTGTGTGTGTGTGTGTGTGAGAGAGAGAGAGAGAGAGAGAGCTGTTACTAAAAATAAAAATGTTTAATCTTTTAATATTGTAGTCTTTAATGTCTTGTTTTAAGTACTGGCTGTTACTATACTGACTCTTACTATAAAATACTGCTTCCTTTTTGCAAAGAAACTATTTTTGCAAACATATTACCTCAGCGCATCTAGAGAATGGTTACATTTTGGTGGGCTATTTTGACATGCATTTGTTATTTGTGTTCATCACTTTTTATGGAGTACTCTTTTTTGTTGAAATTACATTTTGCTGTGAAATTGTGAATCTGTCCAAACTGCGGATTGAGTTCAGAGATATACTATTCTAAAGCAGGAGCATATTGCTCTAGAGCAGGATCAAGCATTGTTGTAGAAAAGGTTCTAGAGACGGTTCTAGAGCTAGAACACACACACATACACATGGAATACACACAGCACAGAGCGAGAGCAAAAGGTTCTAGTGCAGGTGTATGTTGCTATAGAGCAAGATTACACACTGTTCTAAATCACAAATACACTGTTCTAGAGCAGAGCTACGTACTGTTTTGCAGCAGGACTACACACTGTTTAAAAGCAGGACTACACATTGTTCTAGAACAGGGCTGCACAGTGTTCTAGAGCTGGGCTACACACTTTCTAGAGCTGGGCTACACACTGCTCTAAAGCAGGGACTCTAAAGTCATCATACCCTTACTGTCACACCCTACAATACTCTAACTCTACATCAACATCTGTCTCTCATTACAGAGGCAGAGAAGTGTGTGCTCAAGGACGTCCAGGGGTGAAGGGTCACTTTCCTACTCCTGCGACCTTTCTCCAGCAGCCTGGGTGAGACCATTTAGAACTTTACATTCACAGGGAATAAGAGGTGTAATTACTGAGCGGAGATATCAGAGTTCATTAAAACGCTGTGTCACCTCAACACACAAATCACCTCCGTCACACTCCAGCATACAGCAGCAACACAGTGCCAACTGGAAACACACTGCGGCATCGCTAACGGATACAGTCAAGTTCAACTGCTCATTAAACACTAATAAAGTGAATTTGAAATATGAACTCTAAAGTAATGCCTTGCCTATATTTGCCCTGACTCAGCATGAGAACAAAACAAGTAAAGCATGAGATGATAATTAAATAGCAGGACTGAAATGATTTTATCTTACAACATCTGGTTTAAATTAATATATAATGGTGAAATATGTCTAGTGTCAGTGTGCGATTGTACAGTTGTAATTGCATTTTTTTTTATCCCTTTTATCTTGGCAGAGGGCAAACTTCTGTGTGTGTGTGTGCATACATGTGTGTGTGTGTGCATACGTGTGTGTGTGTGTGTGTGTGTGTGAGAGTAAGGCATTACTCTTTGTTCTTTCCCTCCCTCTGCTTATCATGGTTGATACTGGGTTATGGCTGAGGAAGCTGGTAGCTTTGTGGCCCCGATAGAGCTGCCATCACACTTTTATAAGGCATTAATGCACATCCAGCTAAGCAGACAGCAGAAACTACAGCCTGGAGAAGCAACCTTTGTCCCAAACAATCAATGTGACATGATAACACCGATCATTAGTGCTGGGGATGGGACCAGAAAGGATACACAGTGTGTGTCTCCTATCAAACACACACACACACACAAACATCCTTACCAACTCAGTGTTTAAATGTCTCCTGCATTAAAATCAATTTGATCAATTATTAATTGTTAGTTTGCCATGCAGTGTACACCACAGGAGGATGTGTTCCTGAAGAACACGAAGGACCTGCTGGCGCACACTGAGAAATTTTAAAACGACTCGACACTACTGAGGACGGGGGGTCTGCTGAGCCTGATGTCCTCTCCAGGTCTGTTCCTCGTGCTCTCAGGGAGTTTGTCCCTGTCACAGTCCACTTCGCTTGCTCATTATAGGCCTGTACTCGGATTTTCTCGGATCGTATCTGTGAAGCCGGTTTGTGAAGCCGTGCTGTAAAAAGCCCTATGCAAATAAATCGGAATTGACCAAAAAAAAAAATTTTGCACTTATAATGTCTGTCACTCTGCAGGAGATATTCCAACATGTCTGTCTGCTGCACCGGTTCCCTTTATTACCCACGGGGACAGGAGTGACTGTTCATTTATTGTGCGTGCAAGTGTTAGCAGTAGTTAGCCATTGTGACGCCACCGGTGAAGAACTGGCTGTGTGTTCCAGGTCTTGATGGGAGCTGTGATACAGGTACTGCCATTATCTTATCTGTCTGATCACCTCGGCTGGAGAATCTCCACCGCCACCAATGATAAGCTGGGTTTTATTTCCCCCCGACAGGTCGGCTCTTTAGCGGAGCAATAACCAACCCCGCCCTGCACGCACGGCATGATGGGACTGTGCAGACACAGGGAGGCAAACAGCAGTAAAAGCCATAGTAACACAATACATTTGAGACCCATCAGATTAGAACTGTATATAGAAAGGAAAAAAAGAGACTAGACAAGGTTATCAAAGTGTAGTGATATTGCTTTTATATAGTGTTTGAAGACCTCAGCTTTAAGAAAACACCCAATCATTACAGTAGTCTTCTCTTCTCTTCTCTTCTCTTCTCTTCTCTTCTCTTCTCTTCTCTCCAGGCCAGGTGGTTGAGGGGCTGCTGAGCCACCATTAGGGGGCGACACACCCTGCCTGTGTATGTTCTCCTCCATGCATTGATGCAGTACCTAGAGCCTCGAAACACCACACAGGCTAAAAGCATACCCCGCTTACATTTCGAAATGTCTGCCTGATCGTGATATTCAAGCGGCTTTCCCGGGGGCGGCTGCTCCGGGTCAAGGCTACCGGTGCGGTGAGTGGGAGCAGGAGCGGGATGAGCAGGCCTTACTGAACACCGGCGTTAACTCTGCGTTCATCTCACCCCAACGTTAGCTTTTACTCCCACTAAACCTGCTGTAACGCATGCTCTCCATCTCCAGCTAGGTATCGTGCAGATGGAAGGTGTACAGTTCAATCCGGTTATATGGTATATGGTGCTTCTTACAAAAGGTGTTGCCTACTAACGACATTATGGACATCAGGCCAGTGTGTGTTGATGAGGTGATGGTTGAGGGACTACTGTATGAAGACCAGCCTGCTCAGAAGCTCCAGCAGAGCTTCTGGAAACTCCCAGGACAAACGAAGTAAGTAATCCTTTATGAAGAACGTACCTGGTCAACAACAGCAACAGTGCAACATGGCGGACTCATTAAGGACTGATAAAAGTGCTGGAGTCTCAGTGGCTAACAGCAGTGGAGGGAGCGAGAGAGCAAGAGTACATAATGATCGGAATGGTGATTCTCGCTACGCTGGCGTCAGTCTCAGTCCAGTCAGCACAGCCCAAGTGCTGAAAAGCCAACAATGCATATGGAAATATTTTGCCTAGCGGAAATTTTCTGAGTGCTCCTGGTTCCAGGAGCGTGCATTCGCATGATGGGACGGCGCCACCTCTGGCCTGGAGGGGGATTTCACCACAAGTCCCTGTGTTGTCCCTCCATCTCCCTTCCATGCTGCCTATGCAGTGTCTGAGTATCAGCACAATCTGCAAACTGAGGAGAGACCAGGAGACCAGGAGAAGAGGAGGAGGAGAAAGCAGCTGCAGGAGGATGAACCAAAGGAGAAAGAATGGCCATGTGGTAAAGCTCTGCAAGTTTAGTATTTCACAGTTCATCACGGTATCTGACTGCACAGTCAGGCCTTCCGTTTTGACAACACAACGTCTAGACACAGTTCTGTTATAGTGTCTGGCCACCCCACAAGGTCCTCGTATCACAGACCCCTGGGGGGCCCAAGCATAAGCCCCAAACACAAGGCCCCTCCCTGCACGTTGCGCACCTCCCTCTTTATTACGAACAAAGGTCTGCAGCAGCTGGCACCACGAGGTTCTGGCGTTGGCTATCTTATCTTCCATCTGCTATAAACATTTGACAGGGAAGGTAAGAGGAGAGAGAGAAGAACAGGCATGACAGGCTCATCCCCTCAGACCTGATGACACTGCATCATCTCGAGGTTTCGTCCACAGAGCTTCAAGTGAAAGGGTGAAGCTTTTTCTTCTGATGACGGACATCCGTTGCGCTGTGTTACCGCAACAGACGTGGTCTGAGAGAGAGTCTGTTGGCTGTCCACATGTGCATGTGCACTTCTGTGCTTTCTGGCAGCTTGGTGGAACGAAGGTGCTTTTGGCAAAGGCGTGCGTGAGCTCAACAGGACAGGATGTGTTTGATGTGAGAAAATGATGCGATTCTGTCTAGGCACTGGCTTGTTGCGATTCATCAAAGCTTTGGCATGTTTTTGTAGGCTTGGTGCGGCTCTACCACCATTTTTTGTGCAACAACTTAAAGGGTTACAGTTTTGACCTGCTTCTTTCCATGAGCACGATGTATGCATCCAAATAAAAAGGGATGATCTGTTCATTCGGGGTGACAGAACCGAGCAGCGAGGGTTTTCGACCGAACGCTTGGTACTGATGCTGTCGATCTCCGTCAGGCTCCTCACGCTGAAGCATCTCAGAGCCAAAAGCCCTTGTTTTCCCACTTGATTTGTATGCTCTTCACCCTCCAGTTCTGAGCAAAGCCGCATTGTGAGTGGAACAAATGAAGAAGGGGGAAAAAGGGAAATGAAGCAGTTTACTAGTGTACCCAGAGCTATTTGAAAGGCCATTGGAGGAAGATATGAGCTCTGTGGTGCACTTCATAAATCTTCCTCTCCTCACCAGTGTCTGCTCACAGATTTGTCCTCCTTGTCCAACCAATAGTCATTCAGAATGGTGCATCAAACCACAGAGGATTTGAGAACCACACAGTTTGAGGAATAGTTTTGCTGTGCTTATCCCAGTGGGTTTTTTTTATATGGACAGTGGGGATGCTGACCCTAGATCAGCTGGAACACTGCTGTCACAACTGCAAACACTTGCCCTTTAACTGATGTTGACTGTGTGCAGTGGTAGTGCTGGATATGTCAGTTAATATCATCACATAAATATGCATGATCTGGCTTCCATATTTCA
>JAOYMR010000027.1:12371455-12383552 GCA_025802075.1 Tenebrosternarchus preto
ACTGTGTGCAGTGGTAGTGCTGGATATGTCAGTTAATATCATCACATAAATATGCATGATCTGGCTTCCATATTTCAATTCACAAACTTTAAAATGTCACAACACTGGTAGCTGGACGTTACGAGGGCATCTGGGCATTTAATCATCAATTAACTACTGTAAACTGTTATCTTTTGCCTGGACATACCTTATCAGTGTCCAAAGGTGTTCACCAGCACTCGCACACAGCGGGCAGAAAATCCATATAGTGGGAGCTGCCAGATGGGCAGACAATCCCATTGGCTGGGTGAAGGCCAGGCAGGGGGTTGAAGAGCCAATCAGCACAGATCAGAGCTTAGTGTGTATGGGGCTTTCATGTGTGTCGTTCTGAGCACTTTGCTTTGGCCCTGGTGCCTGTGCGGAGTGTCTGACAGAGGGAACCTGTTATGCAACGTGACAGTAAAGCATGTCGTAAACTACTGTTTATGCCCCTCCATAAAAGCAAGGTGTGTTTCTCCAGTACGTTTATGGCTCTGTATCACAGCCTCTTCTCACCCTCCACGTTTATAAGGCAACTTGTTAAAAACCAAATGCAAATGTTAGTCAATTAAAGAGCAAACAGCAGCCTCTGGGTTTTTACGGGGCTGAGACCGGCATGGGGTGCGCTGCAGAAATCCAGCATTGATTTCTCGTCGCATACGTTCTTTTGAACGCTTCCTGACCGTTTCCTGCGCTCGCCACTACCTGAACCAGGGCAGAAGCAGCAGAGACTTGTACAGTTAACATAACATGAACATCACTGGCCAACAATGTCCAGACCACTGATGGTTTAATACTGTGCTGCAGATATATGAAGAATATCTGTGTAGGCATGAATTACAGTTCTGAAAGTGTTTCGCTCCCACAGGGCTGATCGAGTGGGCCATAAGGACCTCATGTAGCACATTTTTATGACTTATCAGTAATATTCACAGATGAAGTTCAAGCACTCTGAGCAACACCGAAGGAAATGTCACAGATTTACAGCATGAGGCAATCAGGATCCAGTCCTAGTGATTTCACATACAGAATTTTCAGAACAGTTGAGACAGCCTGTCCTTTGACATTGTTAGACGCTGTTAACTTGGCACCAGCTACAGTAACATCAGCAAGTAGTGACCAGCTGTCACACTGGAGATACACCAGACTGCATGCTTCTAACTCTAATCTACCACACCTGCTACATCTAATTAATATTTGCAGAGGCCTTTGATTAGGTGGATATAGTGTAATAGACATGACTTGGAAGTGAAACACACTTTAATAATCTGGATTTCCCTGAGAAGGCTTGGTGAGCATTGAAATGAGTTTTCGAGCCCCTGTAGTTTGTAGTTCTGGAATGCCCGGCAATTTGGTGTTGGGTGGATGTTTTTCCCATACATGGCGCCTTTAAGCAAACATGCAGATGAATTGTTTATCACTGTCCATACTGAAGTTAATTGTGTTTTTTCATGACAGATGCATTTTTATGACAGATGTGTAAATCCAAATACCAGGACAGCTAAACAGATAGACAGAGTGAGAAAGAGAGAGAGAGTTGTGGGAGGACTGTCAGTGAAGTGTAACTGCAGATATGTTATGAAGAGGTGTGTGTGTGTGTGTGTGTGTGTAAGAGTAAAGGAAACTGTGGAATAAGTAGGTGCCCACAGGTTGATAAAAGAGCAGAGCTCTGTGTGTGTGTGTGTGTGTGTGTGTGTGGTGCTTCTATACTGCTTCTGTTATGACATCTTGGTTCATACTACACAACGGCATGCATGCACTAATCCTTTAAGCACGTTTTTACTGTGAGTTCGTTAAACTGACTGGATTCTGACGTCCCCAGGGTCAGAATGCACAATTTTACATTCGGCAGTAGGAATATTTCTCAGGAGGACATCCCTGTCTGTCGTTGTCTCCTCCAGAGTGGAGCTCACCGTGGGGCCTCAGTGTTGAACGTTGTCTCCTCCAGAGTGGAGCTCACTGTGGGGCCTCAGTGTTGAACCTCTTTCCATTTCTGTTCAGTCGGAATCAGACCTCGCTGGCCTCACAGCCTTCACCAAAGCTGCTGGATGGATTTGACTAAACGCCTTAACAATGAAACAACAAATGCAGGCATATTTTCCACCAGCGTCAGCGAGCAAAAACATTTCGATGTCTGACAGGAAAATATACAAGGTTCAAAATCGAAAGAAGGACCGGGGGGCTGTGGGTGCATTCTCGGCACTCGCTCGTCGAAACTGTTACTTTGTGTTTTTCCTTCTAATTATTTTAGCAGGCGCGTTGCTTACTTTGAGAGTGATTAATCAAAACCAACCATCAAGTGCAACATGGTGCACATTTACCGCACCAGTGGGTCCAGTGTTATTACCAGTTAACTGAAACCTTGTTTGGAAATTGCAAGGTCAACGTTTCCACCCTATGTTCTCTCAGCCAGACTGCTGTGTACCCCCTCTGCTGACAAATGACCTGCACAGCTACTAGAGTTTGGGACAGGACACCCACATGGATAATGTGGGTGTGGGAGATCGGAGGGGCTTCTTGGAACAAGGAGAAGGACAGTGGAGAAGAGGTAACGGTTAGATTGCAGTATTTATCTTGTAAATAATAATCAAAAAACTAAGGATAGCCTCAAGGCTAATAAAGCAAAACATATCCTCAACACTACATCACCATGGGCTAAACAGTTCAGTCAGACAAACACAAAGACTTGCAACAAACAGTGGGGGGTGTAGATCGTTTTAAATAAATAACTCAAACGAAAGAATAAATGTGTTCTGTGTTGAGGGGTCTGGATGCAGTAAATGTAGAGATGAGGCCAGTTAAACACAGACCTGAAGCAGAGACTAAGAACCATGCGCACCCTCCCCCCACCCTGTCAGATCTGTAGATCTTGGCAGCTTGCATGTATTCGAAAAGCCAACGAGAAATCTCTAATGAGCAAATTAATAAAGAAATGTGACAACACTCAATGCTTATAGCTACAATAACCCTTTCTCGGGCTGTAGAAAGAGCGCAGTGTTGAAATATCAGTTACTCTGGCAGGAACACCTCAGGGCTGTAAGCAGGCTATGAACTTAAATCCAGTCGGGACTCCACTGAGGTTCGGACACACCGCCGAGCGTAGCACCTTTATGCTAATCAAAGCCCATTCATTAAACAAACTCAACCACTCAGTGACAGAATGTCAGCCGACATCTCATTTCAGTGGCTCGCTGCCCCTCCCCCCTCTCTCCCTCCCTCCCTCTCCCCTGCCCTCAAGATTTATGACGGCAGGCCAGGCAGCAGCTGGCTAGGAGGTGCGCACTGTGCTAAGGAAGCTAATCTTGTTTACATTAAATCTGCTATTTCCTCCCTGCTCAGGCCTTGAGAGAGGGAAAGTCATGTAATACGTGTATTAAAAATAAGTGTAGCAGAGCAGGAAACAACCTACTGGCAGAGCGCGCGCTTTGAGGCTCGGCCAAGCCAGCCGGCCGCGAGGTGCAATCGATCCGCGAGGCGACACGGACGCATTCCTGGAGAACAGGCGCACGCAGTCGGGGCCAAGAAACCTACGCTAACTCTGAAAAAAACAGTCGCTCATACTGCCTACATCGATTAGGTACTGGAAGTAAATATGTAAGATGATGAATGTGAGTGCGCTAGCGTGTTTGTTGATTGTGATCTTACTAGCTATGTAACGTGATAAGTGCGTATCGTGTATAATTGTTATTTCGTAGTATAAATAGGTATTTCATGCTAAAATTATTCTCTGCAAACAATTCCTTATCTAAACATCTTCCAAACCTGCATGTCCTTATGTTGTCATTGGGTTTTTTTGTTTTTGTTGTTCTTGTTTTTTTTGTTTTTTTTGTGGAGTCTAGTGGAGCGATTGGTGGATTAACTCCTACACACTCTCCTACTCTCAGGGTCAGGACTGTTTCGACAGAGCAGAGAGCAAGGACGGTGGAGGAACTAATTTTGTCTCAATGCAATGTGAATAAGTGTGTGTGTGTGTGTGTGTCTGTGTGTGTGCGCATACATATATACATGTGTGAGTGTGTGTGTATGTGTGTGCATGTGAGCGTGTGTGTGCGCACATAAACGCCTGCAGAAAGTCAGGCTGATAAGCAAACCTCAGGGAGGAAATAGTAATAGAAGCTAAAAACACAGCGGAAAGGCTTGTGGGGGTTTTTATGGAAACTAAATTTTAAACTCTAACCATGCAATCACCACATTAAAGCGAGCCGGCGTGGAGCTGACCACTGGTATGCTGCTCTCCCGCCAGCGAGCTGCTTTTCATTAGATCTCTCCAATTTTTTTTTTCACTTGATTTGGCAAATTAACTCACAACAGGCAGAGCACACCGTGTAGCCTGGAAAAGAGCAGAGCAGCAAATTGCGTTTATCGAAACCACACTGCAGCTGAGCTACGAGAGATCAGGAGGACGCGCGTGTGCGCGCCCCACGGGGAAGGTGATCGTCCACGGATGGTGTCGTACGGGTCGGTGTAAGATACGCAACAGTGAGAGGTTTCATCTTCGTCTGAACATGTCACTGGCAAGCGCTTTGGCCGTGACGCTCGCCTAAATGACTGGCGTCTCGTGTGGAAAACACAGTTGTACTTCATTTTACTTTGTTTTGTTTGCGGTATGATTTCTGACAATAAACTCTCTGGCACCTTTTTACGTAACAGGTCCAACTTACTGATCTCAACATAACTGTCAGCTCCATCACCAGCATTACCAAAGATGTTACATTATGATAATAGTCTACACTGGCACCTTATATAAGCTAAGCCTGATGGCACACTATTGCACATGCATGTGTGCTGACCTCCAACAAAGAGCTGCTTTGGACAAAGTGGTTTATTTAATTTCCATTGAATTATACGCTTTTCAGATATTTGGAAGGTAGATTAGAACTATTCTGTGATCTCTTGATTCGATTCACATCAGACATATAGCATCACATTTGTAACTCAGTTGAAGTGGAATATCTGGTGCTTTGGGGGATCCTAGGTCCCGAAGGTCCTGTGGCACTCCTCTCAGTGGCTGTCAGGGAATATTATTCACTAGCTTTCAAAGCCCGGTGAACTACTTCTACCATCACGTCTCCCTGCTCAGTGTCTCCTGGCTGTAGCAGCCCACCTGCCTGTGTGAGCAGTTCCTCTGAGGATAGCAGGGATGGTGAAGGGGGGGTGGGGTTGTATTGTGATTTCACCAGGCTGCTTGTACTTCAAGTGCATCCTTCTGAACCATGGCGAGCTGAGCTATTTTCAAATTTACTGTACACGGGCTTTGCAGATGAAGGGGGAAATTGTGGGCTGCTGATTGCTTTTGACTTTGAAGTGCAGACTTTTCAGCAAGCTGATTTGTTTTCAGTGAAACCCTCATAAAACATGTGCTGTAATCAAGAATATGCCACAGATCATGCAAGGCATTCGATTATATGCCAGAAATACCAGTCCATCTGCTGCCGAAACGGGAAGCAGTTAGAGAGCAGTTCGCCTTTGGCTGTTCCTCAGAAGTAAAAGACATGCACAAAACATCTCCAATAGTCTCTAGATACATTCTTAACACAAGTAGTCATGTGAAGAGCATTTTAAGATAATATAAACCCTTCCTGAAGTCAAATAAGAATAGGATAGAGCTACACTGAATAAACAAGTTTGGATTTTTTCCCCCCCATTTCTCTCATCTCAAACAGAATAACAAAAATATCCTAGATATATATCAAATAAAATATCCTAGATATATATCAAATAAAATATCCTAGATATATATCAAATACATATACAGTGACACCAAACGCACCCACAAACATACATCCACACCCATACAGACACGCGTACAAGCAAAAGAACTATCGTAGCAGATCTTCATGTAATTCAGAGGAATTTAAAGGTGGGACGTTTTATGACCTGTCAGTACAGTGGAAACCAGGGCTATAATAACCCAAAAACCATCTGTTTTAATGCACACTTTTTGTATTTCATTATAGAATTTGAACCTATATGGCTTTATCAGTTTGAATACAAAGTCATATGATGTGTGTGGTTTAAGTCTAGCTGTAATGGAAAAACAAACAGCATCGTGACAATAGGTTGAGGCTCAGATCAGTGGTGACGCTCAGATCCCTGATGAGTCTTTCAAAAAAATCCCAGTACAGCACACACACACACACACTTTACCCATTACACATGCCCTGGGCGTTCATTGCACCAGTCCCCATTAACTTCACAGACCGTTTGGCTTTACCAAAGGCAAAAGTCCTTCGTCATTTTCTCCTTAAAAGACATTTCAGTTATGTTCAACTTGGGTTTAAAATTGTTTATTGAACTTGAACCTATATTCCAGCCATGCTTAACTACAAACCCAATACCCTATATACTAATATTCCTTCCACCGTGATGGCAGAGTTCATAGCCAACACAGGTTCCCCAGGTTCCTGGGGCCAGGGGCCCCTGTGCTTTTATGGCCCTTTTTAAATCATCAAGTGCTTAGCAGGAATGGCTCAATGTCCACTATGTGAAAGAATGCAGCAGGTAGAGAAACAGGGAGCATGTGGTTATAAAGAGCCAGACCACCAGCACTGCAAGAGTAATTATTTCACCACAGAAGGGGCTTCCTTCACTGTGATCTGCTTGGACCCAAGCCATACAGCCAGTTGGCTCAGCGCTGATGCACATGCATGCGTGTAAACGGCAGCATGTGTGTTTTTCGCCTCGCAGTTTTCAGAATGTAAACACCCAAGTCTCAGATTCATCTCTTCTCGTATCGTTGTCTCTCGGCGTTAGACCAGCGTTGCCGCCCTTTTTTGCTGAGTTTCGCCTCTCGTCTCGAGATGTAAGTGCAGACATACCGGTCACTTCTCACAGCTACTGGGCTGCGTTCGAAAAAACCTCCACCTCACCATCTGCGTGCTGGAATCCGCCGGGCCGCACAGCCGGTTGGAGGTGGGGCGGCTCGCGAGCCCTAGGGTGGAGCAGTGAGCTTCGGCAGGCCTCAGCATCGCACTCGTAAAGCTCGCTCTAACCCCCCCACCACCCCCCTGCTCCTCCTCCTCCTCCTCCTCCTCCTGCCCGCTGCTCCGTGGAGCCGAGCCCCACGGCCCTGGCCTCCTCGCCAAGCTGTGCAAAACAAATACACGCGTACGGATTTCTCTGCTGTGATTCAGATGTTCCAGAGGCTTCAGTTATGAAGCTTCCTCTCCAGGGTCAGATGCGGGGAGAGGCCTTACACGGCTGTGTGAAGTCAGAAATGCAGGGCTTACATGCCCCCACGTTACATGCTAAAGACTCCTGCAGTTACCTTACAGTAGAAGTGCTACTGTGGTAGAAGGAGGTTTTTGAAACACAGTGTATACTGACGTATTTTAGGATCAAGTAGGATATTTGTTTGTTTTTTTCTTGAATCTTGCACACGTGTATATTCCTTAAATCAATGGCAGGAGGAGAAACAGAGGAAATAGAGAAAAGAGAGGAGAAAAGATGGAAGGAGCTGAGATGAGAGGAGGTGGAGGGGGGGGCTCAGATGTGTTGAGACTGATGAGCTGTTTGTTCTGTACTGCAGCTCTCAGGGTTGAGAGAGTCTTGGCGCACTCGGCTCTGCTGTGTGCTCTGTGTTGGTTTGTGCTGTGCTCCAGCTGCTGGATCCAAATGTGCTCTTCATTACAGAGAAAAGAGCAGTGAGAGCAGGAGAGAACCACCGCCAAGTTCTAGGGCCCCACGAGCCATCGGTGAGAGTTCCAGCCAGGGAACGGCTCGGCTCAGGAAGGGGAAGCAATGATTCCATTCCAGCCGAATGCTACTTCTGTGGAAAAGTCTCCGGTCCATGACCTGGTCTTGTGAGGCTGTTGCAGCTTTAGTTCGCCATGGAGAGAAGCTACATCTGCCCTTGCAGGACTGAGTCCAACCCAGGGAGCTCCTTGGACTGGACTTAAGTGTGCTGAGGTCTTCAGTGTGTTCAGGTCTTCACTGTGCTGTGGTCTTCAGTGTGTTCAGGTCATCACTGTGCTGTGGTCTTCACTGTGCTGTGGTCTTCAGTGTGTTCAGGTCTTCACTGTGCTGTGGTCTTCAATGTGTTCAGGTCTTCAGTGTTTTCAGGTCTTCACTGTGATGTGGTCTTCAGTGTGTTCAGGTCTTCACTGTGCTGTGGTCTTCATGGTGTTCAGGTCTTCACTGTGCTGTGGTCTTCACTGTGCTGTGGTCTTCAGTGTGTTCAGGTCTTCACTGTGCTGTGGTCTTCAAATGTGTTCAGGTCTTCAGTGTTTTCAGGTCTTCACTGTGATGTGGTCTTCAGTGTGTTCAGGTCTTCAGTGTTTTCAGGTCTTCACTGTGATGTGGTCTTCAGTGTTTTCAGGTCTTCACTGTGATGTGGTCTTCAGTGTTTTCAGGTCTTCACTGTGATGTGGTATTCAGTGTCTTGAGATTTTTACTGTGCTGAAGTCTTTGCATTATCCACCCCTGGACACTCAGTCTGAACACACATCTCAAGCTATACTGAACACCCACCTCTAAACATACTGTATACATAAATTATACTGAACACCCACCTCTAAACATACTGTATACATAAATTATTAGCTTTAGAAACCTTCTGAACACGATCTGTCCAAGAGTCCAAGAGTATCCCTTGCAGAGCACAAGCAGATGTGCACACACACACACACACACACACACACACACACACACATACACTAACACACAAACTGACACACAGACACAACTTAAAACTAACAGTGGACAATGAGTGAATCTGAATTATGGTGATGCTGTCCTCAGTCTTTCCAGGCCAGATAACACACACCCCCACATACTAATGCATACATGTTAAGCGTCCATCCCTGTGGATCACTAACACACCATGTTTTTGTTTCAACTGGAGGCTCTAAGTGCACACTATGAAGATTTACAACCTTTAGTCTCTTCCCTCTTTCTGTCAGACACAGATGCACGCGTACACACACACACATACACAAACATACACACACACACATACACACACATACACACACACACACACATACACACACACACATACACACGCATACACACACACACACATACATACACACACACACACACACATACACACACATACACGCATACACACACACACACAAAATTCTGTGCCAGCAATGAGTCAGGACTGTAGCAGCACCTGCAATGTAACAGATCCCCACAGTCCACTTATACTTTGCGTCCTTCTCCACACACACAGACACATGTGCACATGCGTACACACACATGCACACATACAGATATTTGACTATGCACACTGACACACCTCTCTCTCTCTCTCTCTCTCTCTCTCTCCCATTCTCTAACATACATAAACACACACACTCACACAAGCACCTACACATCTCTCAAGATTTTTCCATGTTTATTTTGTCAAACCGAAACAATGGGACAGCACCAGCGAGAACTGTTTTATTGTTTTATGAGTTGATGACATCATGGGTTACGAGTGGCTGCAAGTGGCTTTGCAAGGGCTCCTGGTCTTCGGCTTCCTGTGGATCTCCTTCACTCTTTTGCACAGATAGAGAGAGAGAACTCTGCTTTCCTGGGAGATAGAGAGTCTTCTTGAGAGAGAAAGAGAGTTCTACCTTCTGTAGAGTGGAAGGGAGCTGTTCCTTCTACAGGGAGTGAAAGAGCTCTACCATCATATATGTAGTGTTCTTTTAACTTCAGTGAATTTGAGAGAAATCTGATCAAGTTACCTAGACTTTCAGGGCACTGAGGAATGTGTGGATAAGTGACCAACTGTGCGTGTGTGTGTGTGTGTGTGTGTGTGTGTATGTATGTTTGCGTGTATGTGTGTGTGTATGTATGTGTGTGTGTGTGTGTGAGGGCTCCAGCTGGCCAACATGGGGATGATTATGCCACTGTGCTCTAATGTTTCACATTTGGTTTTCCTTCCTTGTACTACACACATATACGTATACATACACTGACACACACACACACACCCTCTGTGCTTCCTTGCTTCCGCACCACACTCCTGTCTTTGAGCGTCTTTGACCATTTCTGCCTCGATCCTGATATGCGGCTCCCAATAAAAGCACACAAATTTGCCTTAGCAGGCTGTTTTCAGCTCGCAGAGGCAGCCTGACTCCAGTAGGCTCTTCAGCTCTGGTCAGGCCCTTGCAGGCACAGACCCGGACCTTGACCTTGGCATTGACCTTGGCCCTAGTACACAGTAGACAGGAAGAAGATGGCTGTGCTGCTTTAACCCATCTCAGTCCACGAAAGGCTCTTCAGATCTCCTCCACACCAGCAGTCTGTTTAGCATTAACCCTCACAGGTCAGGCAGAACTACCACATCTCCCGTGCCAGAATCAGTAAAAGTCCAGCCTTCTTATTTACGAGTTCATTTATAATCATCAAGTGTGCCGTTACCGAGGGGGCAGGCAATCAATTTCACATTTAAGAGCAGTAATACATCCACGGCGGCATTAGGAGAGATTTATAAATCCTGAAGTCAGAGTAATTGTGGATGTGGAACTTTTACTGCTGGTTTTAACGGCTCCCAGGCCCACTGCGTGGACCGGAGCGGCGTGGACCGGAGCGGCGTGGTCCTCAGACATACTGGCACATCCCGCCCAAACGAGGTCGTGCTCCGCCAGTCCGCTCGCTCGGCCAGCGTCCCCCTCGCGCACATGTGAAATCAATACAGCCGCCGTTTGACGTGCCAGCCTCGCTCGTTCTGTCAGATGGGAAACATATTGCCAGAAAGAGATCATTTCTTTAAGAGAAACCCTGCTGTATGAAGGAAGGGAGAGCAGAGATATTGTTCTGCTTTCTGAGCCCTGAAATGACTGGCTTCTGCAGAACGTCGATGTACTGGGCCGATGCTTGGACTCACTTTTAATTGTTTGGCCACATGTCAAAGGGAGTCGTATCTAACCCCATGGAAAAGTCTTAAGGGCCAGTCATCGGCAAGCCCCAGGTCTCTGAAGGTGTTTAATGAACAACCAGGACATCCTAAAGCACCATTTTATACAGCTGGAGACCTTGGAACACAGTAAAGCTGAATTCCACAGACACATACACACAGGTATAAGGATTCCAGGTTTTCTTTTGCAGTGTAGCTCAGAATGTCAGTCAAGCCTCCACACCTGAACCAATAAAACTGACAAGATTTGTGAATATATGTACAGAGGAAAAGGACACTCAGTGGTTGGAACAGAACCACAATACAACAGGGTGTGGGGGTTAGTACATTAAAATAACCAAACCAAGCTATTAATGTGCATTAATGAATCACTCCTTCATTCATGGAGCTCTGGAGAATGCAGACATGGTTCTTGCCAGACTGTATTTGCAGCCTACGATGCACCTGTGTCTGGTTAGAGGTGGGTGCTCAGGAGGTTCAGAGCCTATTCCCCTCTCTCATGAATACTCCATTTATGAATGAACTTTACTTTTGTTGTTGCCGGTACTGAACTACCGCAGCGCTGTAGGTTCCATGCTGGAGTTTCAGCACTAACAGTTTCGGTAGTTTTAACTAACGCAGCGGTGTCCAGAGGTGCATGCCAGTTCAAGCGCTGTTGGCCTCGGGGCAAGCACATGAAAGACTGCTGCTCTGAGACATGTCTCTCCATAAATGTGGAGAAACATTTTTGGGAACAGAACTTTTCCGTCTTGCTGAGACCAACTCTCTGGCTGTGCCTCTTTTCTCCTCCTGGGCCAGTGGCGCTGGGCTGGTTCTGGTGTAAAACAGCTCATTTGGACCTCCCAGCGTCGCTCTGGCGAAACTTGTAAGGTGGCAACTTCCAGAGCCCGCCAGGCTTCCCAAGTGACCAATCATTCCACTCTCACCCAGATGTCATAAACAGCTTAAAACCCTATTAAAAGCACAAATACCTTCTCAAAACTAAGTAGACTTTTATAAAACAATATTTCCTGTCTGTGAGTTGCCTGTATATAATATATTCAGAAGCACATTATGTATGACTCAAATAAGGCTTATTTTTCCCTGGCAGTGAGATGTGAACAACCCTTCTATAAATATAAAAACTCTCTACACTAGAAAGCAAGTGCTCACTCTCTCTCTCTCTCTCTCTCTCTCTCTCTCTCTCTCTCTCTCTCTCTCTCTCTCTCTCTCTCTCACTCTCTC
>JAOYMR010000027.1:12438466-12449808 GCA_025802075.1 Tenebrosternarchus preto
CTCCTCCCCACACCACACCACACCCTCCTCCTCCCCACACCACACACCCCACCACCACCTCTTCCTCCCCACACCTTACTCCCCACCACCTCCTCCTCCTCCTCCTCCCTGTTTACCAAGTGCATTGACTGAACTCTTTATCACATTATTTGGTTTTTCATTTTTTCCCCAGTTTCTGTTGCTCAAATGTTTGTGCTTTAGGGCTTCATCAGGGACCCATCAGGAACCGACCAACAAGATTGAGCTTGTGCACGTCTGTTTTGTTCTTCCCCCCCTCTTCATAAACACTTATTTTCCAAGCTTACGTTATGGTACAGGTCTCTTAAATTTGAAATTAAATTAGATTAGATCAGTGGGTTGGAATCGCACTACCTCTGGGAGTAGACCGGTTAAGATCCTTTCCTCTTTTGCACTATGGCACAGTGATGCACTGTTCAAAAATGAAACAAGAACAGTGAAACCAACAACTGTAGTTTCAGACATTTGCATTTTGTTTACCTCGCATTAAGCCAAAGGATATTGAATGTGGAGAAATTACCAAAAAAAAAAAAATCCCAAACAAAAAAAAAAACCCCAACACTGTGTTCCTCTTACCAGCTGGCCCTGGTCTGTGTATGGCGTCAGACACATACAGTGGCTCATGTCCACTGTTTGCTAATGAACCTCCAGCCAACTCTCAGCAAACAAACAAACTAACACCTCAGACTTCTAGCCATGCTTTTATTTTTGATGATTAAAGCATACTTTGCCTACCACACCAGATGCTGTACCTTTGCTCAGAGCCCGTGTGTGAAACGTTGGCTCGTAAAACTTTACAAAGCAGTGAAACTGGAGTATTTATGCTGTTGCTCTTCACCATCTTCTGCTTCCACCGTCCCAGAGTGCTGCCGGCCGGCGGCTGCAGCTAGACCCAGCATCTTCAGCTCTGTACCAGCTCAGCCCCCAGGTAGCCCAGCCCCGGCCCGTGCCTAACCCGGGCCAGGCCTGTGCCTAACCGGGGACAAACCTACTCAGCCACCGTTTGACCTGCGCTTGGCCTCATCTGTCTCACTCGGCCCAGATCTGTCTCACGCCCGTCTCTTATCCCATCCTGAGATGTTGCTTCAGCACCAGCTCAGAACCCAAACCTAAACAGTGCCCCTTCTCCTGAGGCTCAGTTAGCCTCGCATTAGTGCCCAGCAAATTATTCCACTACAATTTCACATACCTCCCCCTCCTCCTCCATTACGCCTTAATGGGCGAATCATAAATCAAGCGGAGGGTGAGGCTGCTGTTATGAAACTGTAGTGTTTCTCTTCCAGGTAGCTGACAGCTCTCCGGAGAGCTGTGGGGTTTTCCAGCTCATTACGGTCCTGCTGGTGGGTATTGCACTCTCGGGCGTACTCCCCTCCGTACTCCCCTCCGTACTCCCCTCCGCTACCTTTCTGCCACTGTGCGGCCGCCAGGTTTTATTAAAGCCCTCTCCCGCGGAGTGAGGTCAGATGTTCCTCCCTGTCTGCCTCCCTCTCAGCTTGGACTGGACTGGAAAAGCAACAGGGAGGAGCGCTCGTACCTCTGGCCGAAGAGCTGGCAGGTTAGGACGAGAACCAGTAAAAAAAAAAAAAAAACCTGACGCAGATTAGATAGAATGGGGTGTGGGCCGTTTAATATCTTATAAATGAATAATGTCCAGTGTGTGTAGTGAGTGTGTGTTAAAAAGAGGAATGTGCAGCGGTTGGTTTATGTAGGTTCTTTGGTAAGTGAGTCATGGCCTGTATATCATGCTAACATGTCTGTGTGGCTGGGAAAGTCAGCATGGCAACGCCTACTGTATCTGGGCATACATACAAACCATGCTGTAGTATTAACATCAGCCCTGCATATTAACACACTAACCCCATACACTAACCATCAGCAGACTACACACTAACCCCACACACTAACCCTACCCTATCCAACACACTAACCCCACACACTAACCCTACCCTATCCAACACACTAACCCCACACACTAACCCTATCCTACACACTAACCCCACACACTAACCCTATCCTACACACTAACCCCACACACTAACCCTACCTTATCCTACACACTAACCCCACACACTAACCCTACCCTATCCAACACACTAACCACACACACTAACCCTACCCTATCCTACACACTAACCCCACACACTAACCCTACCCTATCCTACACACTAACCCCACACACTAACCCTATCCTACACACTAACCCCACACACTAACCCTACCCTATCCTACACACTAACCCCACACACTAACCCTACCCTATCCTACACACTAACCACACACACTAACCCTACCCTATCCAACACACTAACCACACACACTAACCCAACCCTATCCAACACACTAACCCCACACACTAACCCTATCCTACACACTAACCCCACACACTAACCCTACCCTATCCTACACACTAACCCCACACACTAACCCTACCCTATCCTGCACACTAACCCCACATGCGGATCCCCGCTTTGCTTCCCAGCTCCCGCTGCTCATTTCAGCCAGATGTAATGAAGCCATGTGAAGAACTTTCACTGAAGTCCTTCCAAAGCTCCCGTGCCGTGGCTGGCGGCGTCGCCACGGGCAACGCTTCATCCGGCAGACCTCCCTGCGAGAGAGCAGCCTCACACTGCTTAAACTCTTCCAGCTTCACCCCCCCACCCCCCACCCCCAATCCTCCTCCTTCTCAGCTCTGGAGGTGTTTCATATTGTGGCATGGCTGATAACGCGATCAGTGTGCTCGACTTTCACTGTCTTGCTCTGAGAAGGATGATATCATACTTTCCTGCGGTTCCTCGGGGTGGGCGAAAGGTCTATGGAAGCGCCTGGATTTTACCAGCGTTTGCAGTACAAGAGACGAAGCTTCAATCACTGGCTGTATTTTGGTTAGCAGGGCCATGTTAAGATTAAGGCTCGGGAATCTCTGGCATGTTGTCAGTGATGGTTGACGAATTGATACCAATAAGATTTGAGTCTGTAATGGCCCCTTTTCTTGCTCTTTAGACAGTAATTTAAGGCTGTGTAATTGGAGGCTCAGGCCTCTGAGGTCTCTGTCTATTTGTTGCATAAGCAGAGAGTTGGGCAGCAGCAGCTCTGTGGCAGCTACTTGGAGGAGAACCATCCAAACATCTCCACAGGGTTCTGCCGCAGAATTCTTCAGCTTCTGATGGTTATCACACACCATTCTGAGGTTTACCTCAACTTACTGAAGTACTTTAGGACTCCTTCGAAGGCCACCGGTTTAAATTAAATGCAGAGAAAAGTGTTTTGTTTTGTTTTTTCTATTTTGGATATTTCATTTGCTTTTAGAAATGTTATAGATGGATTTTTTTTAATTGCTCACTTCCACATTCCAGTTTCACTTTGCTTTGTCCAGCGTATCCTCAGCGCTTCCCTTCCTGGGTGTTGTAGTTGGAGCTCTCTTCTGTTCACAGCTCTATTACTTTATTCAGATTCCTGCATGCAGGTTTGTGATAAAGGCGCAGACTTTTTTTTTTCGTTGGAGCAGATGTATTTATATCTGCTCATAAAGCACTTCATGGAGACATTACTGCAGGCACAGATGGTTCCGGCCTGCTGAGGAATACCAGCCTCTTCCACACGAACCGAGGACGTGGAGGGAGTGTGTGTGTGTGTGTGTGTGTGTGTGTGTGTGTGTGTGTGTGTTGGTGAGCGTGTGTGACTGTTTGCTCTCAATGGCTGTCTCGTGTCCCGCTTAATTAAGCCGCGATGTCTCCAGTGGCTGTGCGGGACACGTCCTTAAACTGGTGAGATGACACCAGAATCCTGGGAGGGGGGGGGGGGGTACTTGCAGACAACTCATTAGAGAAGATGTATGTGCTGTTTTCTGCTTCTTTCAAACCAAGCCAGCAACAGAATTCCACATTGAATGGTTTTGCCCTCTAATTCGCCTTCGAGGGAACATCTGAGTTAAAACAGAGCAGAGTCGCTGCAGTGGAGCACAGGCGAGACTCTGCTGGACAGCTTCACACCGCTGTGACGGGACCAGGCCGCCTGCAGCCAGGCAGCGCTGAAGCCTCTGGATGCTTCGCTGAATTGAACTGCAATCGTCTCTGGGCTCTTGGAGGGGGGAAAACAAAAAATTATCCAATTGATTGAAATATGTTGAAGGAATTGAACCGTGTTGAGATGTAAACCATGCAGAGTCATGTTTTCTATACAGATCATTCCGAATTTGGTAAAGCCATTACACTGGAGATCTAAGGTGTGTCCTTTATTTGATGTCTGAACTCCACATGCATTGGTCTGTAAGTAAGGAGAACCACAGAGGCCCATATCATTTCCTCTGAGCTCTGATGTCGTAGTGTATTATGTATGGATGTGGGGGTTGATTGTCCTGCTGTAGTGTTTGATGGTTATGTGGCAGTATGAATGTATAGGTGTGAGGTGAGGGAGATCTGTAGTGGCCTTGCACTCTCATTCACTCTCGCTCTCTCTCTCTCTCTCTCTCTCTCTCTCTCTCTCTCTCTCTCTCTCTCTCTCTCTCTCTCTCTCTCTCTCACACACTCACACACTCACACACACACACACACACACACACACACACACACACACACACACACACACACAGGCCTGGTGATGCTGTCTGTCAGAGGGGGCTGCTACAGACCAGGCTGTTTGATATACGAGCTGTGACATATCTTTAGCATGACGGCTGTATGAGTGTGTGTGCGTGTGTGCGCACGTGTGTGCGCCTGCGTGTTTCTGTAACCATGAAGGAGGCAGTGGCTCTTAGTCCAGATGGCATTCTACTGGATCAGGAGAAGTTCAGGCTGTGTGTGTGTGTAAGCGGTTAAACAACACCTCAGAGCAGCCGGCCCTTCCAGGTCTTTATTAAACGCGCCTTTGGCCCATAATTAAATGGTAGCCACGCCGTCTCCTCTGTTCTGACCCTGTAAGCGACGTGCTGGGATGAAGGAGAGAGAGGAACACGAATGATCAGAACACTGCCATTGTAAACCTTCCTGTGGTTCCTTCTCCTGTCATTATTAAAACAGGCTTTTGTTGGGCTTTGAGGAGGAGGGGGGGGGGGGGGTGAGTAAGACGCTCTGTCCTTATGGTCAGATCTTTCCCGGATCAGTGTGAGTGTGCTGAGTGAGAGGGTTTGTCCATTGCGGCGTGCCTGTGTTTGATTGCAGGGTGGGTTGGTAGCTCGTAAGCCAGTATATGTTCCGCTTTCGCCTCCCCACTGGTCCCAGAACAGCTCCAGCAGCTATTCTACACTTTACGTTTACCTCTGGGTGCCATTCTTCACTGGTCTCAAATCAGCTGTTTATGTTTTAAACAGAGAGCGATTTGCTCTGAGGCTTGCCCATAAGCCCCAGGGTCGGTCAGTCTGTACTGGAACAAAAAGCTTTGGATCTGAGCAGAGCTGTGAGACACGAGTGCTTTAATGGGAGTGTGTGTGTGTGTGTGTGTGTGTGTGTGTGTGTGTGTGTGTGTGTGTGTGTGTGTGTGTGTTTAACTTCTCAGCTCTCTCTCTCTATCTCCTCACTGCTAGGCCTTTGATGAACTGGTGTTCTGTGTTTGCTTGCTTTTTCCCCCTGTCTGCTGTTTTATCCCCAGGACAGTCTGTGAGACAATCATAGCAAATAAAAAAGGTTGAAAATAGGAGGGAAAAAACAGGTGTGTGATTGGAACGTAACCTGAAACTCAAGGGCGAGGAGGAGGAGGAGGAGGAAGACTTTGAGCTCAGAGACTCACTCCTCATAGCCTGTAAAAAGAGTATGATGGACTTTTAAACTGATCCAGATACACACACGTCTCATGTCACACAGCTACACACACACACACACACACACACTTGCCGCAGCAGCGAGAGAGCAGAGAGTGATGAGAAGCAGAGGTGTTTTGGACTGTTCAGGTTGGAGGACTTTTCCTATGCAGAACAGCGGATGGCCTTTCCTCCTGCTGGATCTTCACGTGCCTTGTTCTCTCTCTAACACACACACACACACACACACCTGCATACACACTTTGACACACAGCACGCATCCCACATAGTAATTAAAGCAGGGACAGTCTACGCTGATGGATTGTATGTGCACAGGGTCTGTGTTTGCAGTGGATTCACAAAGGGCTCGAAATGCTGTAAGAATCAGAGCTGTAAAATAACAGGTGCCATTAGAAACTTTGTCAGCATCGTTTCTGCCTCACTAAGGTGTGGGTGTGTGTGTGGGTGGGTGGTTAGACATGCTGAGTGGCTGTGGTAGGCATTCCTGGCATCTGTGTACCGCCTCAGCTCCTCTCCAGTCCTTTCCACATCCCTCTCTCCTCTCTCCTCTCCTCTCTCCTCCTCCCTCCTCTCCCCTCCTCTCCCCTCCTCTCTCTCCTCCTCTCTCTCCTCCTCTCCCCTCCTCTCTCTCCTCTCTCCTCCTCTCTCCTCCTCTCTCCTCTCCCCTCCTCTCCCCTCCTCTCTCTCCTCCTCTCTCCTCCTCTCTCCTCCTCCCTCCTCTCCCCTCCTCTCTCCTCCTCTCTCCTCTCTCCTCCTCTCTCCTCCTCACTCTTCTCCTCACTCTGTGTGGTGTCTGCTGGGTTCAGCTGTAATGGTTTTAGCATGAAAGCTGTTATTAGTGCTAATTCAGTGGTATACTGAACCAAGACAGCACACCTGGAATGCAGTCTATATATGCACACACACACACACACACACACACACATACACACACACACACACTCACACTTTCCCACCACCTGTGGAGTCTCATATTAACTCCCCACCCAGGCAGTCATTTGAATGACCTGAGTTTGAGCCACTGGAGTGTATGTGCTGCTGCCGTGTGTGCATTTGCAAGCATCTTCATAGGTGTGTGTGTGTGTGTGTGTGTGTACGTGTGCATTACACTGTACCTTTGGACGTGCACACGTCACCTAGTCTCATAACATTTTTATGTTACTTTCATAGAGTTAATGCAGATGAGAAGTTTATTACTGTGGAAAGTACAATTTAAAAATGATTATAAGATGTATTATAAAAGTCTAATAATACTATATTTTCATGCTTAATGGCACACACTGTGGTGCTTTTTATGTTTAAAAAAAGGAATATTGCCATTGTTGGCATATATGTTAGTCATTCATTTGAAAATGGCGAATCACAAGGCCGTATGTGCAGCAGAGGAATGTGGGGTTTCCATGCCAATCTTTCTCAGGAAGGGAAAGTGGCAGTAACATTGCTTTCATGTGCACAGATGTCACACACACACACTCAGCCACATGTGGTGGTGTGTAGAAAGCCTGTGGTCTGTCTCTTTTTTTGTCTCCGTTTCTTTCTCTCTTTCTCCCTCGCTCCCTCTCTTTGTAAGTAGCAGTTCTCATGGCTTGGCTGAGGGGTGTGTGTGTGTGTGTGTGTGTGTGTGAGATGGCAGGGGCAGCTGTTGGGGTTTACCCTTTGGGTGTTTGATGGGGTGTCTGACCCCTTCGACCCCCAGCTGTGTGTTTATGCACCTCTGCACCTGCCCTAGCCGAACACCCGCCACTTAAACCCGAACAAACATAACCCCCCCCCCCCCCCCCCTCCACATACCCCTCAGCCGCGCGTCTGGCTTGTCCCGCACAGACCGCATCCTCCAGGGCGGAGAACGCAGCCCGTGCTGCTGCCAGGTTTGTGGTGCCCAGCCCGAAGCATGAGTTGCCTCTGCTTTCTCGTGTGTCTCTGAGCAGCTGTGCTGCAGAGTGGGGACAGAGCGAGGGAGTGGAATAGTAATAACAAAACTACGAAATTCAGTTTTTACAGCGCCTTTCTCATACCCGAGGTCACTGTGCAGAAGAAAAAAAAAAACTTCAGTGAGCAGGAGATTGAAAAAAGGTTCTTTGAAGGAAGGAAGTGAGGACCAGGCATGAGGAGGTTGTGGTGATGTTTTCCATATTTTGGGGAACCATGACACTGAAAGATCTGTGGCCAGCCTCAGTTTTGGGACAGACAAAAGACCCAAGGCAGGGCAGTAGGCGTGTAGCGGTTCTTAGACTGGTGCTAGACCACGAATGAACAATTTGTATGTTAGCAAAGGGAAGTTTAAACCGGTTGCAGATGAGTGGAACAGGTAACAGAACTCAAACTGGGCTGATCTGAGCTGATTTTTTTTTTATAGAGAGAAGGTTTGATCAGAGTGGGAAGGGTATCGTTAGCATAACAGTGAAAATGAAGTCCATGACAGCGGATGATCTGACCGAGGGGTAGCATGGCTGATGAAGAGTAGAGGTCCGAGGACAGAGCCCTGGGGTACACCATGTGTAGTGATGCTGAGAGCAGATTTACAATACTGTGCAAAAGCCTTAGGCAACCATTATGTTTATTGTCTTGTTGATTTAACGATGGTATAATGACCATATATAATTACTTCTCAGTCTCCTTATTAGCATACAACCAGAAAATATGGGACATTTCTATGCAGTGTTGAAAAACAGAAGAGAAAATCACCTTTCTTTGGCTACAGTGGCAAGTAGTTATTGTGACCACCTCTTACACTTGAGCAATAGTAGGAACCAGGCTCTCTTCACGTCTCTTAAAGCCTGTTATAATATACCAAAAGACCTCAGGACAGTCTCTGCTAAAGATTCTACATGTGCTTATTGCCACAATGGGGGGGGGGGTTCTTTTTTAATAAAGAGAGAAATATTTTATATAGTTTACTATTTATAATATTTATATAATATAACCATTACTAAAACAACAAATCTAATGGTTGCCTAAGACTTTTGCACAGTATTGTATGTTTACCAGCAGCAAGAAGATGAGGCCTGTTATTAAAAAAATAAATAAAAAAATTTGTAGAATACTGAGCACCAGAATCTGCACAAAGGAGATGAGGAGGGAAAGCCAAGTTAAGAGGAAATGCCACTGTAAACAAGTGTTGATGTAGTTCAGGGGATCTGTTTTTTTTATTTTGTGAAAGTGCACGGAGGGATAGCAGATTGAGGCTGAAGACGTTTGTAAACAGTGTAGCAGTTTAAGTTCCATTACAGACAATGATTATACTTTCAAAAGCTTCATAATAGCCAAATTAACAAAAGTAACGTTGGATAACTAACAGTAATTACACAGACACAGTCATAACAATCATGATAACAATTCTCCTGTCCTCTTCCCTCTGCTTGAGTACTGTGGATCTGCCCTGGTGGTTAGACTGGAGGAGGTGGTGTGAGGCTTCTGGACCGAGTTGCCACCTCAGTGGAACCTCCTAGTCCTTGTGGGTTTGGCGGCGCTTGTGTGGCAGAAAGAACATTCATGGTGTCAGTTACCTTTCCTACCACTTGCTGTTTGAAGCTTTCAGCACAGTTAACAGTGTGTGTGTGTGTGTGTGTGAGAGAGAGAGAGAGAGAGTGTGTATTTGGAAAAAAAAACAACTAAGAACCAGTTTTTGAATTACAACCATGAAAAGTCTTGGGGCTCTTTTCCCAGTTTTTTTTTATTTATTTTTTTTTAACCACCACCAAAACCTGTGTGTGTGTTTCAGAGAGAAAGCACGTGAATGTGTCCCAGTGTGTATACACCTGTGTAAAGCTGTGTAGTATTGCTCCAGATGTGTGTGAACACAGAGTTTCATGCAGATTCCGCTGGATCGAGGCTCCTTTCACCTCTGGCCTCTGTCTGTGAGCTGCACGTTTAGAGTAAAATCTCCCACAACTGTGCGGACCGGTCACACTAAACAGCAATACATTCATTCATTAAAATGAAATAGAAATGACACTAGAGTATGCTTTTCTCAAAATATGCTGTCAACAATTCTACAATGCAAAGTAGTAGATTAACCCTAACCCTAACCTTAGCCCTAAACCTAACCCTAACCTTAGGATGGGGGGGGGGGTGAAACGGGCAGCGGGAACGCCATGGCAACGCGGGGCTTCATACCTCCTGAGCTGTGTGGGGTAGGACAGGCTCTGTTCTCCTCGTACTGCAGGGTCGTGTCCACAGAAGTTCCTCTGTGATGTGCACCACGACAAAGCTGAAGTTAGTTATGATTCGTTTGTCATTGGTTTCCAAAAAACCATCTGTGTGTGTTTGTGTGTGTAGGTGGGAAGAGTTTGTGTGTTGCGCCCACGCTGGAGGTGTGTGTACAGAGTGTGGAGCTGAAGGTGTGTCAGAGGCCGGCGGTCTGGTGTGCGTCGGGAACACTGGGAGCTGTTAAAGTGGCGGCCAGGACACCGGGTGAGTACAGGTCCCATAACTCCCCCCCTCTCTCTCCCCCCCAGCAATTTTTGTGCAGTTTTCTTTTTTCTTCATTGGTGGTGTTAGTTGACCCATGTGTGTTTTGCTGCAGGTGGAGGGGAGGGGCAGAAGGAGGAGCTGGTGGTGGTGGTTCAGGCTCCGTGTGACACCCGTGAGCTGAGCAGCAGGCAGTGGCTGGGGGAGAGTCGCCGGCCACAGTCTCTGCTCGCCCCCGACCTGCTCACCTGTTCACTGCAGATCCCGCAGCCCGCTGGGGACTGTCGTAACTCCAGTGAGTGTCCACACACACACGCACGCACGCACGCACTCACATGTACATAAGCACACTCATGCTAACACACACACACACACACCTGGGATTTCTCTTGTAATATGATTAGTAAACGTAGATAAATGGCCCCTCACCACCACCGCTGTGCCGTGTCCGTCACCATGGCAATGAGGAAATGTGCCTCGTGCACTGAGCAGTCCGATCTCTCATTCAGAATTATGTCAGTAATAACAGCCTACGGTCTGGACCGTGAAATCAGCATGTGGAATCAGACACTGTGAGAGAGGCTGCTGAGGACAGATTTATTTCAGCTCTCGGAGATCAGACGCTCTCATTATCAAACCCCCACATCATCAGATGCCTTTCTTACTGTGCGTCTCAGATTCTCTCCACTCCTTAAAGACTCTGGGGAGGTACGGCAGGGCAGTGGGGAGTTCGCTGAAGCGCTCGTGCACGTTCAGACAGGGCCGTTCAGACAGGGCCTCAGGGCCGCGCACGGTTCTGCTGGAGCCGGGGCCGATTCTGGGAGCGCTGGTGGTGGTTCTGGGCGCCCTGGGGAGGAGTGGCAGAGCAGCGTGTTAATGTAGTTTAACAAAGTAGCGTGTTAGTGTAGATTAGCTGAGTATTGTGTTAATGTAGTTTAACAGAGTGTAGCAGAATGGATTGTGGATATAGGTTTGCAGAGTAGAGTGATGTAGTTTAGCATTGCAGAGTGTTGATCTGGTTTAGCAGAGCAGGGTGTTGATCTGGTTTAGCAGAGCAGAGTGTTGATCTGGTTTAGCAGAGCAGGGTGTTGATCTGGTTTAGCAGAGCAGGGTGTTGATCTGGTTTAGCAGAGCAGGGTGTTGATCTGGTTTAGCAGAGCAG
>JAOYMR010000027.1:12521593-12534729 GCA_025802075.1 Tenebrosternarchus preto
CACGTTAATTCCAAGGTTTATGTTAAGATTTAGGCTTTTCATACAACAGTCTAATGCATAGTTTTCTGCGATTTTATAAAGTGAATGTGTGCATTGCGACTATAACCACAGTTTATTGTTTTTTTCAGACTGAGCGATAGAGGGCAGTATTGCATCAAATTCGTCTTTGTGAATTACACATAAATCGTGGACAAAATGATAATGGAAAACTTCAATATAAAACGACCTTTTAATGTGGCGTTTCAGTTATGCCCGCCCTCTGTTTGTGGAAGTTTATACCTTCATTTGTGCCTGAATAACAGCAAATTAATGTATTAATATTATTACATAACCACTAGAATGACATGATCTAATGAGATTTGATAAAGCGTGACTGAAAACGAGCTGAAAAACAAAACGCAGTAATGACTTTTTGATGGGTAAATTAATCCAGCGACACTGGGACTTGTTTGTGTGGACGAACACCATGGATAGGTAGATAACCCTAGCTGCAACAACACATGGTATACCTTTTTGTTCAACACGAAGAATTCAACATTAATTAAATCTAAAAAACAATCGGGTTAAAGCTTGTAGTAAAAATGCTGACCATATATAACAACAAACTTATATATACTAGTAGTATTTGCTACACAAATTGCATGTAAAGCAACTTTAACAACAACAGCACAAATAACTAGAGATCAGGTGGAAACTTGGCACGTGTGTTTGCCACGCCCTGACACACTCTCCTCATCTCAACTGTTTTGATCCAGTACTGAAGACAAGGACCAGGTAATTCACTAACCTGACAGAAGCCTCGTCATAACTGACCCACTGCCCAGCATCATAGATGTTCCTGTACTACTGAAACGACTCCTAATCCTGTCCTGACTCCTGATATGACGCCTGGTCCTGTCCTGACTTCTGACGTGGCTCCTGATCTCGTCCTGACACCTGACGTGATTCCTGATCCAGTCCTGACACCTGACGTGATTCCTGATCCAGTCCTGACTCCTGACATGACTCCTGATCCTGTTCTGACTGCTGATCCTTTATCTCTCATAACCCCTGATTGTATTCTTCACTTTGTGATGTCAGGTATCTCAGCTCTTTTGTGTCTTGGTTCTTCTCTCAGTTTCTTCTTCACACTATTATGGAGTTTTGTCGTTTTTGTTGTTTTGTTCTTGGGTCTAATTCTCTAAAGCCTTTTTATTGTAGCAGCGGCTATTGTACAAAAGCTCTGTAAAATACATTTGAACTGAAGTGAATCTTGTTTCCACCTGCTGATGTCGTTCCACTGGGGACCAGCCCCTCCCTCCTTTTGTTTGACCTCATGAGACACACTTTATGGTTTTTTTTTTGGTTGGTTGGTTGTTTTTTTTTTTTCTAACCCTAACCCATAGGGTTGTGGTTTCCATGACACCCACGGCATTCCTGTTGTCTGTTGTTTTAGTGCCGTTCACTGTCTGACTCTTCTGTCTCTAACTCTTCTGTCTCTGACTCTTCTGTCTCTGACTCTTTTGTCTGTGACTCTTCTGTCTGTGACTCTTCTGTCTTTGACTCTTCTGTCTCTGACTCTTCTGTCTCTGACTCTTCAATCTCTGATTCTTCCGTCTCTAACTCTTCTCATTCATGTGTTCTGCTCTTCCATGTCTTTCCTGCTCTCTCACCTGTTTCTAGTTAACACTTGTTAGTTATTTTTAAGAAAGTCCAGTCTGTCTTTGCTGGGTCTTGGTATTTGTTGTGTTCTGATTTCCTTTTTTGGTGTAATAAATACATATTCTCATACATCTCTAATAAATACATATCCTCATCTGACTATAGTTGGGGTTAAGGGTTAGGGTTATTATGACCAGACTAAAGTTAAGTTTATATATATATTATATTATATAATGTGCTTATATAATTATGTGCTTAGTGATTCAGTGAAGTGTCTGTGATGCTGTGATGACTGTCTGTGGCAGGTGTGGATCCAACAGCACAGTGGTTAACTTGATATATATACTGTATATAATGTATGTAATATATGCAGGCCTCTCTGTCTGTAATAGGTTTGTGTTCAAAGACTTTGATGCTGGTGTGTGTCTGAGGGAGGCTGCAGCTGACAGGCACATGTTAGCCCTCCATTATGATGGAACTATGTGGGTGTCCTTATAGAGATAGGCTACATGACTCTCATTTTCTCCGTTCTGCTTCCCTTTCACCCTGCTAACAGCACTGGGAGGTGTGTGTGTGTGTGTGTGTGTGTGTGTGTGTGTTCAGCAGGGACATACCATTACTCTCACCACTCCCCGGCTGTCTAATCCAAGCCTGTGTGAGTTGAAAGGCATTTGTTTTCGTTGTCTGAAACTCAAGTTTCCTCTCCCAGCGCTTCCCGCTCACTCTTTGTCTTGTTGCTCTTCTCCTCCATACTCCCCTCTTGTCCTTCATACTTCCTTCTTCTCCTCCATACTCCCTTCTTCTCCTCCATACTCCCTTCTTCTCCTCCATACTCCCCTTTTCTCCTCCATACTCCCCTTTTCTTTTTTTCTTCTACCCTCGTAGAAGAACCCTCTCTTGGCTAAAGGATCGCACGTTCTCTCCTCCCCGCCTCTCACCTTTTCTCCTCTTCTCCTCTCTGCTCCTCACTTCTTCCCTCTCTTCTCCTCTCCTCCTACCTTCCCCCTGTCCTGCTCTTCTCCTTCCTGACCCCATCTCCTCTTCACCTCTCCTCCCCTCTCCTATTTTCTCCTCTCCTCTCCTCTCCTCCTCCCCCTCAGGTCAGTTATCAGGATGTTGTTGAGTATTTCCTGTCAGTGGGAGAGAGGAAGGATACACTCATACACTGTTTGATCAGTAATCCTTTTCACATGTGCTGCTCACTGAGCACACAGACCCTGTGTTGTGTCCACTCTTTTCTCTGTTTGTGTCCAGGGGCAAAGTTAGTACCGATTCTCTCGCGCAAATCCCCTCCCTGTCACACACCGCTAAAGCCCTGTCTTCTCACACACACACACACACACACACACACTCCCCTTCCCTCGCTGCTCACACAAACTGCTGATCCAAAGGGAAAACGAAGGTGATGTAAAAAAAAAAAAAAAAAAAACAGACATCTGCAGCCCAGATCACGTTAATTACATGAGTGTGTTCCATCGGCGGACGTGAACCTATTCAGACGTTATCTCCTGAGAACGAGGCTGGAGGCGGGCGTTTCGGAGCAGGTGTGGGCCTTCAGCTAGGAGAAGCGTGGGTACTGCAGCTGGACTTGGTGGGCGAGCGAGCCACGGGCGGAGGGCGTGCTTGGGTGGTGGAGCGTCACTGACTGGGTCGGACTGGGTAGTAGGTGTAGTCTGGAGTCTATAGGATGTCAGAGATGATTAGGTAACAGCTTCACCCAAGTGTAAACCATACCTCCTTCCAGCGCACATTTAATTAATACTCTTTATACATTTGTCAGGAAAAACTGACAATCTCCACTAAGCCTTAAACATTCAAACCAAGAATTTAACTCTCTCAATGAGCCACAAAGTGCATTTCCCCCACTCCACTCACACACTCACACACACACTCACACACACACTCACACTCACACACACACACACACACTTGCACTTAAAAGCGAAGGTGGAGTCTAGAGTGCATGCTGTCACTCTCAATCAGCAGCTGGAGGAGGAACAGTAGCTCCTCAGTCCTGGAACTATAAATCCAAATCTGATTTTACGAAGCAGTAAAAAACACTCCTGCTTGGAGCAAGTAACACACACACTTACTTTCAAACAGTCTCAATCTCATTCTGTCAAATGAACAACCACACAGTTTCTATTTCTGTTTTATATGTTTGTGCCCTGAGTCTTTCTTCTCTCTCTTTCTCACACACACACACACACACACACACACACACACACACACACCCACCAGGTATCTGTCAGATTGAGAGGGGGGTGTGTGTCAGTGTGAGTGGGTGGTGGCGTACGTCAGGGTGTAACGGCTGATTGTGTGTCAGGGTGCGTGGGTGGGGGCTATTAGTCACACAGTAAAGGGTGATAAAGGTGATGGCGTTAGTACCAAGCAGATCTGAGATCAGTCCGCTGGCTCCTCTCTGGATCTGCTCTGCAGGACAGATCATGCTTGGATAAGCAGTCGACTGTGTTTGATGCACATGTGACTGCCAGCTGTAGAAGGATATCCTGTTACCTCATGCACGTCACCACTGCGTCAGATGTAATAAAACGTGCCGTTGAGCTCACTGCAGCTCCGCAGGCTCCGCCACCCCCTGATCAAAAGCTGTCAGTGCGACAGCTGATCTGGCGCCCGACCTGCTCCGAACCTCCACGACCTTCGGTGTGCTGAACGCAGCGAGTCTTTCTCCTCTCTGTTCGATGCCCAGTAACACTGAAGCCTGTTCATGCATGTGAGTGACTCGTATATGGCTTGGCTGGAACTACGCCACCCACACCCACACCCCCACCCACACCCCGCTCTGGACAGGCGGAGAAGCGAGGCGTGGAGAGGAGCGCGGCGGGGACCCCACACCCCAGCCTGCATCCTCAAAACACATGAGCGCCACGGCATCCCATGGGTCTCTGTGCTTCGTTGGGCACGAGTTAAGATGGATGGGCTGTGATGTTTGGTGCAGGGACCAGAATGCTGGGACTCTTTCTGTAGACGGGGGCTGTGCATCAGACCGCATCAGACCGCATCAGACCGCATCAGACCCGACTGCTTCTCTCCGGCTCTATACTGGAGTATGACTGCAGTTGCTTCCCGGTCAGATAACATCACACCCTGTAAAAAAAAAAAAAAAACAAAGATCTGCAGAGGTGATCACCGTTTGGTCTAATGTGGGCAGAATTATCTTGTAAATTAGATGCTCGTTTTCTCTCACACACATACATTTTGTTCACTGTCTCTCTCACATGCATTTCACATACATACAAACACCCTTCTCTCTCTCTCTCTCTCTCTCTCTCTCTCTCTCTCTCTCTCTCTCTCTCTCTCTCTCTCTCTCTCTCTCTCTCTCTCCCTCCCTCCCCTTCTCTCTCTCTCTTTCTCCCTTTCTCCTTCCACTCTCTGTAGGCCACATGGTCCGTTGGTCTATAATCTGTGTTTATGACCTCCTTATTCTGACATGTAAACTGCATGGAAGATAAATGACTTCAGCAATTAAGATGTTGAAATCAAAGTGCAAACAAAGGACCTAAAAGTGTACACCATTGCTGTGTAAACAACGGTCCTTCACCCGTCCTCACACCCCTACAACACCACCACCACCACCACCACCACCACAATGCCAGGACCTGCACCCTTCCTAAAGCTACACCGTGCCGTCTCTCTCTCTCCTCGCCTGCTGCCTCCACTCCAGCTGCAGCGGTGTGGGAGAAGGCCAAGCCTCACTGTCAGCAACCAGCAAATTACCGCACCCCCGAGACAGGAGGAGCCTCCATGTGCAGTGTCGCCCAGCTACAGATGATTATCTGTGTGTGAATGATACTAAACTCATATCAGCCTAATTGATGTCAGGTGTTCGTGGGTGCGTGTGTGTGGGCGTGTGTGTGCTTTCGGGGGTCTGCGCCAGAGTGCGTCGCGAGGTCTGGTGAAGTCGATCGGTACACGTGCCTGCGTGTGGTTCGGCTGTTGTCGTCGTCGTTGTCGTTTTGTTTAGTTCTCCCTTTTTCCGTGAGACCCTGGATCCCAAATGCAGAACGCGCGTTGAGAGCGCGGTGATGTCATCCTGCGGGGTTTCGTTATCGCTGGCCTGTAATTTGCTCCCACTCGAGTCTGAGGTGCTACTTCCAAACGGCATCCCCCAAGCCTGTGCCTGCGTACAGCCACCAGCACTCCCTCTTTCCCCGCTCCAACTCCCAGCCCTAATTACCTTCATTTCAGATGCAAATTAAGCGCAATTGGATTTGACTCGTGCAATAAATCTTGGCAGAGTCGTTATCCAGAGGTCTCCGAGCGTAGGGCAATTTGGTGCAGACCACCATCAGTTAGAGTTCTTAACGCACGAAGTAATTGTAAACCTTGTGAATCTGTAGCCGTGAGAGTTTCTCTTTGGTTGAGAGGGGAGGGGAGGATGATATTTGCTCTGGCCGAGAAAAGCTGTTCTGGCTGTGGAAGCCGTAATGGTTTTAGATACGAGATACTCGGGCAATTTGGCACCATTTCAGCCTCGTTCGAGCGTTTGTTCCTATAAAACCATCACAGCTGTGTTTTAGTTGTGTATATTTTTTTGTTTGTTTGTTTGTGAGGGTATGCAGGTGTGATTTTGTGAGCCCGTGTGAATGTACATGGGACGACCACGACGAAGATGATGATGATGATGATGTGTTTGCTTTCCAGCACAAAGAAGCTGCCCAGGTGAAATATGATAGATGCCATTTAGGGAAAAATAAATCTGCCCTCACCTTGAAATTGAGATGAGGCCATAAGTCAGCAGGGCTCCCCTGCGCTGAGCCTGACGGCACACGGTAGCCTCCGCACATGTGCAGGGAATAGAGCTGTAGAAATGTTGAGAGCTCCTGGACAATATCCCTCGCGCCCTACAGGAGAGAGAGGCCCACTTCTACCTGTACACACACACACACACACAATCACACAGGCGCACACACACACACACACAGATGGGAGAAGAGGGGTACTGACTGTAATGGGGGGGGGGGCTGGTTGGAGTTGAGGGGGGTCATGTTGTACTGCAGTCATGAGGAGAAACAGAAGCTCCAAATGGATCTTTTTGGGGAGGGGGAGGTGGAGGTGAAGAGTCGGTCGGCCCCCAGAAGAGTCGGTCGGCTCCCAGAAGAGTCGGTCGGCTCCCAGAAGAGTTCTCTCCCAGCCAGGGACCACAGTCTTATCCAGACACTGCAGAACCCCAGTCAGAGCCGCAGCCAGACCCCTAAACTCACTGGGGCTCCCCACCCCCGTTTCCCACCCAGCGCCTGCCTCTCTCCACGCTCCGCCTGCCCCAGCCTCACCACACACTTCACCGTGGCTTTGTTTTAATACCCCGAAGCACATTTAACCTTCAAAACACCTGGCAGAGTGAAGGCCTCTAATGATCTCCACCCACTTCCACACTTCCAACGCCTCTCTCTCCTCTTACAGGGGCAAAAAAAAGAGAGAGAGAGAGGAATCGGGGTTATCGGGCAAGGGGGCTGTTTTCAGTCACTCAGAAATTCCTCGCCAGCATGTGCAGGCGCTGGATATCGCCTGGCTGCCTGGCGCGGAGTGCCTGCCAGGAATCTCACCCCACACCGTCGAGCCGAGAGGCGAAATAACCCTCGTGCCATCTGCCACTCTCACCCAGCGTAGCCGAGAGCGCAGCTAAGCCGTCGATCCTCGCAGGCATCTCTGGCGTGGGCACTGCCCGCAGGGCGCTGCGTCTTAACCAGCCTTTACCCCCCCACACACCCCCCCGCATGGGCTTCCGTGCTGTCGCTTTGCTAGTCTGCTACTGTAACTAATACAACGTGGACCCTCCCTCGCAGGTTAAAGAGTATGTCCTGTGTATGTATGCGTATGTCCTTGGGCTACATACGTGTGCTTGAGAGTATGTATTGCATTTTGTCTAAAAAGGAGTTTTTACTGATTTTCTTTTAGCGCACAATAGGATTTCTTTGTCTCTTTGTCTGAAATTACAAAATATTGATGTGTGAGGTGTCTGCATGTGTGGGTTCTACGTTTCATGTTTTTAATGCAGAAGTCGTTCTCTTGTTTGCTCTGTTAAATTCTGTCCAAAATGATTTTTCTTGAGTTTACTTTGCTAGCTAAGCAAGCTTAATGTTCTTATGTTTATTTCTGCTGGTGGTGGCAACCCCAGGCTCTTCTTTGGTGACTGTGTATGTGAACACAGTTTTTTGTAAGCACTCCTAACTTGCTCAGCCTGGTGTTTGGGCCTTGAGCTGACTGTGGTTACTTTAATCACCAAAATCCCCCTTTAGGAAGCAAAGATTCTGTTACCGTAGAGAGCTCCCAGTGAGAACCACTGAAATGATCCCCCACAAATCTCTCTAGATGCCCCACAGCAAGACACAGGGATGTGTGGAAGAGCCAACCAGCCGTTTGTGTGTGTGTGTGTGTGTGTGTGTGTGTGTGTGAGAGAGAGAGAAAGACTATGTGTGTGCGTGGGTATCTATCTTCATGTTTCAAGTTGTCATAACATTTCTGTTCTGTAGTCACTTTCCTCACATCGTGCAACGAGGAAATTGTATATGAAAATCGCCGTGGATGTTGGCGAAGGGACTGGGTTTGTGCTTTCACATCTGATGGTGCTTTAAGCTGCTTCTTACACTGCTGGATGTCTCCAGCTCAGGAACGGAAATAAGCCAACTTCATCAAAGTGCACAGCCCTGCTGAGCACAGAGGTCTGTGTGGGGTGGGATGGAGGGTCTTGTCTGAGGCTTGTCCTGTGTTGTCCTGCTAGGTCAGCCCTGTCCCACCTGCCTGGCTGGCTCTCATCACAGCCCATGTGACCCTACTTACCCCGCTTTATTACCCCCCCCCCAGACGGGCGTTGAACCTGGGCGTGCTGCGTGACCCGGGCTCTGAGGTCGAGGATCGGCAGTATCAGATCGACCTGCAGAGCATAAACATGGGCACAGCGCAGTGGGAGCAGCTCCGCCCTGAGGGGGAAGGAGGAGCCAAGGGAGCCACGCCCACTGAGGGTGGGAGGAGTTCCCAGAATCCTGCGCTAGAGTGGAACATGGCCAGCAGGTAAGACTCATTTCATTTAGAACAGATTCTCTGTCCAGTTCATCATGTCCGTTAAGGGGGGGGGGGTATTTCTACGAAATAGAAATATTTTTAGAGTCGAAACTTTCTACTTGAAGTACAAATTTTCTACTTCAATTTTAAGGCTAATTTGAGTCTGATTGTTCTGCTAAAACCATGGCAGAGACCAGTGCAGAACTGGGTAGATGAAGACCGTTTGTGGCCAAGCTTCATTACCTGGTAGAACCAGTGTGATGGAGCAGTGGGTTGAGCGCTGGCCTCTGTGTTTACACAGGCCAGTTCTGTGGGTTTGTTCGGGCTCTTCTGGTGGTAGTAATAACCACTGTTATGAAAGGGATCCACTTTTGGAACCCACGACCACAGTTCGTACAGTCCATTGAAACGTAGTGCAGTACATTTACCACACTACAAACTGTACGTATGTGGTTTAAAAAGTACATTGTCAAACATTGTTGCAGCTCACAGACAGCACTGTCCAGCACGTTTAAGACATGGAAGACTTCATTTATCGATGCATCAAACCCCTTTTACTTAATCTGATAAGATTTGTGTATTTACCAAAGCTACTGGCATGTGATCATTCGCCGAATCGCACGGAAATGTGATCCATTTGGGACCCGAAAGGCTCGGATGCCGTATGTTTAGATTTGAATCATATCAGATTAACATACCAGACACCCCACCACCTCCACCACCACCACCACCACCACCACCCCGTCAGCCTGCGAGGCTCCGGTCTGCGCCGTCCACTGACCTGGCAGGCTTAACCAGCCTGCAAGGCTGAACCTCCTGCCCTCGGGTTCAGACGCCAGCAACGGCACATCGCGTAATGGAAACCACAAGAGCTTCTGAAAACAGCTTTGACCTGAATTTGGCTCCGAGTCGTCAGTTTGCTTTACATTCTTTGTTAATTGCTCATTGAAGGGGTCGTGTAGGGGGGACTGATTGTAAGTGCACTGACAAACGTGCGCTATTGGAGTTAATGCCTCTCTGTGGCCTCACTGTACAGAATCATAATTATGAGTGCTGTCGTTTTTTACGAGGCCGGGAGCTAAAACAAACATGGAGTATAACGGACCGTTTGGCCCTCCGCCGTATTTCACTCATGTTGGGAAACTCATGAAGCTCAAAAAAACTCACACAAGTCCACCGCCAGGAACCGAATTCATATTCAACCCCTGTCAACTAAAAATAACCCCCAACTCCTCCATGATGGAGACGCTGAGCAGGAGCGTGAGGGAGCAGTAGAACGAGGGTGTCTGGGGACACTACAGCGAGGGGAGGAGGTATTTACTTCTGCTGAAGTTCCTCCTCAGAGGTGCCACTATGGCCTACACCGGCCCAGTTCCTTCAGGACGTGTGAAGACAGAGCTGATGGGTGTCCTAAGACTGGCAAGAACACCACTTAACTGAGCTGGTCTGTCCTGCGGTGAGGTGCCTCACTCCAGCCTGTAGAGTGTGTGAACGGCTCAGAGCAACCCAGTTCCCCATATTCACAGTACAAGTCAGCTGCCACCATCACATACACACACACGCGCGCATGAACACACACAAGGTTATAACGCAGCTTCTACCTCTGCCTACATTGTTTAATACCAGAGGGAGGCAAATAGCATTTGTCTGGGCCAATTACAAATCAGGGCTGGACAAATCCTCTTCCTTTTATAAATAGCGGAACCTTCACAGTTTGATTCGTTAATGACAGCAGATGCGGTAATTAATACCACCTTATAAAACGCAATTGTGTATTTGTTTTACTGCTAACAAATGTTCCCAGCGATGGGAGCCGATGGTGGGGATGAGCGCCGGCCGAGGCCAGAGAGTTTATTCTGCCGGGCCTCGCTGTGGCCTGTGTGTATACACTCAGAGAGGGTCCTGGTACAGCCCTGTCAAATAACGGCTGAGTCAGAGGTGCTAAGTGTCTGCAGCTTTCTGGAGTGTGTTGGAGCACAGCAGGGGATGGAAGGCCGTTGGCCCTGCACCGACAGCTCTCTCTCTCTCTCTCTCTCTCTCTCTCTCTCTCTCTCTCTCTCTCTGCGGTGGGCAGAAGGGAAATAGCTGCCGTCTGTCACTCTGAAGCGAGAACCGGTCCGGCCGTGGCTGTCGGTGATTGGTAAACCCGGACAGCCAGAGTGGGTTAACCCCTCCCCCTCCCCTTCCCCTTGAGTGTAGAGTGGCTTCTCCCCCTCGACTCTGCCAATCCCCCAGCAGGAGAGTTTACACCAAACATGAACGTGTGGTTCTCTGCAGCATCCGGAAGCCCCAGGAGAGGAGAGCCATCCTCACCCCCGTACTGACCGACTTCTCCATCCGCATCACAGCCGCCCCTGCCATCGTCTACAGCAAACCCGTCTCCCCCGACAACAGCCCGGCAGAGGTACCGCGCGCGCGTCCTTGTCTGTGTGCGCGTCTCTATGTACATATGAATTTGGCGACTGGCTCTCACTTAGGTGTGCTGGATTTTACAATAATAAACTGTTTGGACACGAGTAGCAGCCGTTAGTCATGGCTATTGACATCATCTACACACAGAAATACATTCTTACCCACAATAGCTAATTTGTGTGGTTTTGACCCAGAGAATTTCAGGCTGCATGCTTGCACAGCTGATGTTTTTGGCACAAGAGGGGCATGATCGTCTCATCCTTTCTCTTAAACGTCCCTCTGACGATGTGTAGCAGCTCATCTGTTTCTCTCTCTCTCTCTAACACACATGCACACGCATGCACACATTTTCCTCCCTTCGGTTTGTTACTTTTCTGGACCTACTCCATGTTTAGGAAGTCACAAATCACGGCTGGGGGAGAGAGGGAGGGAGAGCGGAGGGCGTGCCGTTAAACGCGTGCCCACCACCGTGTTTACGTGAGGTGAAGCATAGCGGTGAGGGCCCAGAATCAAAGCCCAGTGCCCCGAGTGCGCTGGGTAATGGCCTCAGGTCTGCCAGGCAGCACAGAGTCCCCGTGTGGGGGCAGGAGCCTCCAGAGGAGGGCAAGAGGTGACCCAGCCGGAGAGAGAGGGGGATGTGGGCGTGGGTGGAGGACAGGGCCCTGGTGGAGTGGAGCCACCGGGTGTGTGGCCTGGCCTTACGACTGGAGAGAGGACAGTTTCCTGTTTTGGCCTGCACGTGTCACCATCTCTCTCTTTCTCCCTCTCTCTCCCTCCCTCTCTCTTTGTAGGAGATAGTGGTGTGTGGTCACAGCTTGGAGGTGAACGTGACCTCAGGCCTGGATGTGTTTCTGAGCGTATCACAGGTGCAGCTCCTCCAGCAGTTGCTTCAGGCCAACATGGGACACGCTGCTGGTTCATCAGACCAAGCCCCGGAGGTAAAGATTACCATTGGACGATGGGGACCCACTCCTTCCCCAACACTCCCCTCCCCCACACACACACACACCCATCTAATCAAACCATACGTGTGTTCACTCCAAGGGCAGAGAAGAACAGGTAGAGAGGGCTCTAAGTAGCGCGAGTGCTCTCACTCACTCATTTCTTTCCTTCAGTGGCAGATTGGTTATTGCTGCTCAGTCTTATGTCTTTGCATTAGTCATTCTGCAGTGCCCTCTTGTGGTGAGCAGAGGTTTTGACATCTTGTAAGTGGAGGGGGGGAGTGTGCACCCACATGTCGGAAATTCTGCCTGGCAGAGAACATAATTCTGGACCTTACAGAATGTGTGTGTGTGTGTGTGTGTGTGTGTGTGTTTGTTTGTTTGTTTGTTTTTTAACAATCATTTCCAATCAGAGTTGATTAATTCAGTAGCTCAATCTTCAAACTCAAGAGCACTATGCACTAAACACTGTACACTTACCTGAGAAAAGCATTTTTGTTGTTCAGCTTGTATTAGGTGTTTCAGGATCTTATAGTCACTTGGTGTTTGTTGCTGAAGTGGGCTGGGGGGGGAGGGGCTCTGGGCTCTGGGTTCAAACGGCCCTTGTAGCTGAATTTTATAGTGGCAGCTAATGAATTTGTTTTGAAGCGCGGGGTGTGTGTGTGTGTGTGTGTGTGTGTGTGTGTGCCAGGCTCCTCTCTGCTCCTCTGCCTCTGCTAGGATGGCTGCATTCCTGCTTGCTGAGCCGGGAGCCGCTTCCCGCTGCCCACACACACAGCACAGCACAGCGCTCTCAGAAAGGAACTCTGAGGACATGGTGCATGGTTTGAGCCCACTGAGGCTAGTCCCCACACACACACAGTCTGAGGCAGCGAGAGGTAGTACAAACACACAGTCTGAGGTAGTCCCCACCACACACACATACAGTCTGAGGCAATGAAAGGTAGTCCCCACCACACACACACACACACACACACACACTCTTTGCAGTGAAAGGTAGTCCCCACCACACACACTCACACACACACACACACACACACACACACACACACACACACACACACACACACTCTTTCAACAGAGAGGGACTCCCCACCACACACCCACACACACACACAC
>JAOYMR010000027.1:12548045-12560192 GCA_025802075.1 Tenebrosternarchus preto
GCCCGTGGCGGTGTCACCCCCTGGCCCCCCCGCTGTTGAACGGAAGCCCCTCATCTTTCCTTCATTTGCACTCACGTTCTCTTCCTGGCACACCAAGTGTTTCAAAATGGCAACTTTGAAGGTAACTCCAGTTAAACATGTCAAAACAGTAGTCTGACCCCACGGCCGTCTTTCTAAACACAGACTTTGACTAGAAACTTGGGAGAAACTCACTCGGCTGTTACTAAACTGTGAACATCTTTTACCTGCCGGCTCTGTGGATTCCCACTGCAGCCTAAATCATTGCTGGCTCTCGCGTGCGCTTAGTGATGACTTGAACATAATGCTTGGAGGTTTTCAATATTTTCACATGCTGTACTCCTCTGGTATTTACTTTTTAGTCAGGTGTGAAGCAGATTTTGTTCTTGAAAGCAAACAATGGCCCAGGGTGGAGGGGAAAAAAAGACCCTCTTGAGAAAACTGAGGAATGTGGTGGTCTTTTTATGTACTGAGAGATTCGTTTTGAAATTTGGTCAGGGAAATGCACGTATCTTCAGGAAAATGTTGTTTTGGGAAAAGAGTTTAGAGACTGCCAAAATGTTCCTTAATGCACGTCATCTTGAGAAGCCATTTTGGAATTAAATGTGTAACGAAACTTGAGAAAACAAAAATGATTTAGACTTTAAATAATGGTACATTAAATAGTCCAGCAGATCCACTTTGCTGAGTGAGAAGCTTTGTTATTGTTTCATTATTTATTATATATATTATTTATTTTATATTCTTTATGTATGAATTTCAAAGTAGCTGAAATCTTGTGTGTATAAGTGCATGCACACAGTAAATCTAAATAAAGTAAAAAAATTGATTGTTAATTTGTAGGTAAAGCAAAAGAAAGGTTTCTAGGTTAAGGAAAACGGATAGGAACCGTGAGGCTCCCATGTTAGGAAAAGCACGCTATCTTGAACTGTATTCAGTGATTTTCAGAAATACCATGATGACATCATGGAGCACTAGCTAGTTAATGCTAATTGATGAAAGTTTGATGTCGTGCTGATGTCACTGGCTAGTGCTAGCAGTGGAAATAGGAAAACAGAATTCACTGCAGCTGCACCCAGTACTCATTTTTACACAAATCAAAATCTTAAAATCATAAAACGGCTCCAGACTATAGAAGACTTACATAACACTTGCTTCTCTGACATCTTAGCTGATTTTTTTTTTTTTTGGTCCAGAAAAACCAGCATAACCTCGTACAATACCTCCTCCAAACCCCAAACACTCCCCATACCGCTACAATACTGCCTCTCTTTGGGACCGTAATGTTCTGGCACGTCGGCGGCCATTTTTCTGCACATTTGTTGCTGGTGGGCATGTCCACAGTTACCTCGGGCCACTTCTGATTGGTGAGCGAGACCTGATACACGAAGAGGGTGGAACAAATTTGTAAAAGCACTGACGCGGCGGCAGTTTAAAAATCCTGATCAGTAGTACAGAACTGGATTGTTAATGGCTTGATGATCTTGAAGCCACAGTGGCTGCCGTATCGTTGAGCCCGATATCGAATATCAGTAAGTCAAAGTGTTAGCTACCTTGTTAGGAATGCAGTTATTTTTGACAGTGCATCACTTGTTCAGTTTTAATAATAATTAATTTAATTGAATAATATTTAATAATAATAATTTAACATAATAAATTTCATATTTAAATAAATGATTTGGTAAAATTACTTGGTTGAAAAAGCAAGAAGTAGAGCTGCTTCAGATAGAAAAGTTGTCTAAACGACTATGATGGAAACACATGAAGACATTGGCTTTTTTTTAAGTGCGATCGTTCTCTCCAGTATACATTTGTATCTCCATTAACATTGTCTGTCTTTTTCTTGTCTAGCTTGCTGGTAGTAACTTCTAGGTATCAAAACGAGCAAAAACATAACAAGTACATCCATTATATCTGAACTGTACAGTCACAAAGTGTCTTAATTAAACTCCCTCACATCTCGTATTAAAGGTTGATTTGCACTGAGAGGCAGTACAGGGTCTTGTCTGATCTATCAAAAGGTGTATCGATGTCGACCAAACGAATAAAGCAGCCTGGGTGAATGAACTTCACCTTTAACTGGGGCATCACCTTTAACTGTACATAATTTACTGTTATTTCAGTGCTCCAGTTCTTTATTGGTGGTTTAAACCCTGTCTCAGATGTGCTGTGTAATGTACATCCAACTTCACAGCCTTTTCAATTAGTGAACTGCACAGTTTCAAATTCTGCAAATCAATTTCTGGGGCTGCATCGTTGCTGTAACAAACGCCCAACACAAATATGAACTTGCGTGCACACGCACACGCACACGCACACAGTTCCTGAGCTGCCTTGCACAACCAGGTTGTCAAGAGTTCATCACTGAAGTCCCAGTGTGAAGTGATGGAGAGCAACCTGACCCACTGTTAAGATTCAAAGCCTTCCAAAGCCTTCTGGGTGTGTACACATAGGTGACCTCAGACATGTGTTATTCGCAAAAAAAAAAATTTCAAATAAAATCCAAACTTATTTGTCTATTTATATGATAACCTTCCTGTGTGCTTGTAAGAATATAGCACTGATCTTGCACATGGAATGTGTTGACCTTCACTACAGCCCAGCCCACGGGGAGGGAGAGGGTGGGAGGTGTTGTGTATGTAGACTCCTGCTGTGCTGGTTACAGCCAACTGTAGTTCTCTGTCCTTGTCACGTCTCATATCACACTAAGAGGTGGAGATGACGTACGTCCTAAAGGTAAATACGCTTTCCTCTCCGTTTGAGTCAGGCCTCAACACCCCCCCCCCCCCCCACCACACCTACCACACCCCCCAAACGCGTCTCCAAACGATCCCAAGCTCAGTCTGCAGGTGAAGTGCAGCTTGAGTTGTTTAAGGGCAGGAAAACCCAGCAGGATTAAATGGGGCGTGGCTCTTGGCCAGTTTGTTATGCCTCAGGGTGATTTCCAGCCAACGGATGACATGTAATGAAACTGCATTACACGGAAGAGATTAAAACTGCCACAGCTGTCCTCTCTTCACCTCTCCTCCCCCTCGCCCGACTCCCTGAAGATGCACGCTAAAAAACGTCTCGCGGTCTCTCTGAGTGTCTCGCGGAGGCAGCTCCTCGTCCTCGCTGGAAGCCTGGCGTCACCGGGGCTGCTCTTGGCCGGGTGAGCCGGTGGAAACGGATGACGGCACCCAGATTTACAGCGATGCCGACATTTCCGCCGTTCGAGTTTTCATTGCGAGTGACAGTGTTTTCTGAAGGTACCATGCTGAAGGAATTGTGTGTTTAACCCCAAACTACGCAGCCTGTCCAGCCTGACAACACTGACGGGATGCTGCAGTCGTCCTCAGCCAGCGCTGCTGAGAGCAGCTAGTTGGAGGGAGAGAGAGAGGCCAAGGAAGTCGTGTTGAGTAATCGCACTCCATTTGTTGTAAGGAGCCACTCTCCAGCTTCACCGTGTAAACATCCCCCACACAGCCAGACAGAGGCCCTGTTCTCAACTGCAGCCTTAGAAAAGAAGAGGGGGACCTCCTTTCTTTCTGGAATATTCTTTTCTCTCATCCTATTATCAAGTTTATTTTCCACTTTTATCCCCTCTACATCTTTCATGTGGGGTTTATTGGACTTTCTGTGTGCCTAATGCTTTTCACTGTTGTTTGCGCAGCTGAGCTGAAGGTGGCGCTGTGTAGGCCACTGAAGGTGAGCCCAACACTGGCTAAGGTGGAGCAAGCCAAGTCCTTTTGGAAGAAGATCTTCCCAGAGGGCTTCCATGTGCCTGGGGCTTCACCCCGGACCCCTCAGCCGTCCCCCAGCAGGACGTCATCCACCTCTCACCGCAGTGGCACCACCTCACCCTCTCTCCCCGACCGTCTGGCAGATGTCCTGCAGGCTCTGGCCCCCTTCCACAAGATCTCCCTTCAAGCTGTGGAAATGGTGGTCATCATGGAGATCGAGTCACACCCTTCCCGACCCAGTCTCACCTTATCTGTGTCCAGTGTGATGGGCAGTCTGATGTCAAAGAGTGGGCAGAAACCATTCGGTCAGTACTCTCCTATTACTGTTACTACTATTACTACTACTACTACTACTACTACTAATATTACTACTATTACTACTAGTACTACTACTACTACTAATATTACTACTAATATTACTACTACTGCTACTATTACTGCTACTACTACTGCTATTATTACTACTGCTATTATTACTACTACTACTACTGTTACTACTGGTACTACTATTACTGCTACTGCTACTATTACTACTACTAGTGCTGCTACTGCTGCTGCTACTATTACTACTGTGTTCAGTGAACCACAACAATGCTCTGCCTATTGAAGACAGGAAGCAGTTAGACATCTCTGTGCTCTTTTGTGTCCTGGTCTCAGAGCCTGGTGCTGCTCTACACTTCTTCACACAGATTCCAGTTCTCTAGGCAACAGTATCCCTAAGTAACGGTACTGCTGTGGCTGCTGGACCTCCATCTCGTAGAACAACATGCACAATTAAAGTAGCACACAATGTTTTTTTGTTTTTAAATCAGTTTACTCATTAAACTAGGGGGCTAGTGTGAACCGTCAGTGCAAATATGCCAAACCTAGACACAAACAAAATTAGCTTCAAAAATATGTAAACAGAATTAGCTGTGTAGATATCATTCTGTGGAACAGGTTCATAAATATCATTCATAGGGGGAGTGTTATGTGGAACAGGTTTCTGCAGCTGTGGTCAGCATGTGGTGGCATGAGCAGAACCTCTGCAGAGGTGAATGTGCCAAGGAGCGCTGTTGCTATGGAAACGAACAAGCCATGCTGTTTAACAATCGAAGCGCGCGGGGGGGGGGTGTCGACCCAAATCCTGTTAACCAGCGGACTAAACAAATACCGCGTCGCTTCATAAAGGTCACCGTTGCTCTGCCAAGCAAGGAACGTTAGGGACCGGACCGCTTTGGCACGTTCCTCGTCGGTCTCCCTGCTTTAGCAGGAATGCATCCAGTGAACGTTAATCCCCTCTGCCCTCCCTGCATGCCTGCCCCGCTCCGTTCCCGTGGAGCGCGAGTCACCGCAGCAGTCCAGAACCGCTCAGATGTTCAGCAGATGTTATTGGGATCGTTGAAGAAGAAGAAAAAGAAAAAAAGTTAATTAAAACCTCAGCATTTTGCACTTGTTTACTGGTTTGGACATAACTGTGTCGTGAGACAATAGCGCGCAGGCCGTGAGCCCAGCCGGGCTCGGCCTTCGTGGAATTGCTCCGTCCCGTTTGATGTGTTGTTCTCTTTCATAAACACAGTCAGAAACACTCAGCGGCGCGGAACTGCGGGACACCGCTCGCTGGGGAGAGAGAGAGCATGCGGAGAGAGACAGAGACCAGGGCATCAGCATGCAAATAAACCCTGCATCCGGCCTATTTTTAGAGTTCCCTATCTTGCGTTAGGGCCTGCCTTTCACAGATGTGTTACCAGTGCTCTCTTGTTGTTTAGAGCGAACACAGCAACCTTGGCAAAGGGAGAAGTAAGGAGAACTATGTGGTGATAATGGGCTTTTCCAAAGCTTCGGGATCGGAACTGGAGATTGTTTGTAGAGTGGCGTGCAGGGTTAACTCAGTCATCATGCATGCAGGCTTGATTTCCGCCCAAACTTTTATTGTAGGCTTCCTGTGCTTTCTCAAGACTTTATCATTTCATCGTGTGTCTCGTTCAGTTTTGGGTTTCTGTCTCGGTGCCGTCAGCTTTTTTGGGAACGGCGTTTAGGCACGCGGTACTGAAGACGTAAAGTACTAAAAACATTTCCTCTGTGTCAGAAATAACACTTTATGCATTCAAGGTTAACGCCACAGCGGTGTTCTGTACGCTACTGTAGCAGGGGGGCGGAGCACGTAGCTCGGGGCAGGAGGTACGTCCTAAAAGTAAACATCAGGAATAAACGTACATTTAAATCAAACTATTATTTTGTCAGCATATTGTGGTTAAAAAAACAAAAAACAAAAAAACTTAAAATGTAAATGTTTGAAACTAATACTGTTTTCTAGCTCATCTGATTACCTCAGCAAAAAATTAGACCACAGTAAATTCGGGCATTTCAATGTTATTGGCTAATAAATGTTCTGTGTGTTTTTCTAAAAATCTCATCTGCACAGATAGCCTTCATCTATCTGTGTAATCTTGCTTGTTAGACTTTTAAAAACCTGAGAGTGGTATTCCTGTAGTTGCTGGGCTAGGTGAATAATGCATTTTTTTTGTCTCCATGTATAAGTAATATAATTGAATGCACTGTGACTACAGACTCATTTGTGTAGATGCTAGCTAGGAATACCATCGGCTCCTACTTTATCTTTCTTGAAACATTTTAAGCCTCTTGCTTAATTAAATAATGATTATTCCATTATTAAATGTCAATACAGTAATGTTATTAATATCATATGATGTCATGAAAAAAAAAATCACGTAACCCTAATAAATGATTCACCCTGAAATGAAGAGGTGAGCACATAAACGCTTGAAATCTCCTATACTGTGTGAGATGTTTGGTCTTGATCAAAACATAAACACTGGATATGAAATATAGTAGCAGGACTGAACGAGGCAAAGCAAGTTTATTTGTATGGCACCTTTCCTACATGTCTTCAAAGTGCTTAAATCAAAACAGATGAAAAGAATGAACATGAATCAAAATAATAAAGCATATTACATCTTGAGAGAGCTCAGTGCCACTCAAAATGCTTCACAGAAACTTTATTACATATCACAGCATTAAAAAAAACGACTTAGCAAATATTCTTGCACTGACGGAAACAGAACTTCTCTTTGAAACATTTCAGAGGTAAACACAGTCTCTTCAAAGCTTTAGTTTTTTTATAATTGATCGGATCTGTCTGTCTGTCTATCTAAACATTGCTTTATTATTGAGTCTGACTTTCAATGACCAGGTTTATGTCCAAAGAAATGTTTGCTGATGTAAGTGATGGTAACTGCAATTATTGGTAATGTTTTACAAATGTCAAGAAATCTTTGTTCTGTTCCACTTTAGGATGGAAATGACTTTATTTGGAAACACAGACCTAGTGGAACGACATAAACAACAGTGGAAGCATTTTCACGTACCTCCATTACAAAACAAAATCAACACAGGAAAACAGCAAATGGCAGCAGAGAGAGGGAGATGAAAACATCGCTTACCTTCATTTTACAAAAACGTTTTTTACTTTCATTCACCATCTACTAACTAATTTAATAGTGGCGTATGTATTTTATGCTTAATTGTTGTTTTTTAGTTAGCCATCTTTGGAAGCTAGGTTGTTGGGTGTAGGACGTGGTCTAAAGCTGGTTAATGTATCAGGAGAGAGAACACCTGAACACCTGTGGACTGTTTCATGTTGCATGCACTATTCTGTACAGCCTTGAGCCAAAAGTGTATGCTGATTTGATAAGAACCCAGAAAGACCTGGGAGTACTAAGTCCTAAGAGTTGCTCTATGAGTTGTTAAGTCACTTTAACCACTTTTTGCTGAGGCTTTGTTGAACATTTCTGAAGCATGTTTTACCCATGATGCATCACTCACCAAATCTTCTCAGTGAAGAAGGATCACATGGGTGTATGCAAACAAATCAGACAACCTAACCAGATTCTTTCTTTTTGATACAGCATGAGGATGCTTTAAAGGTTGCCAGTTAACTCAAAACTCCTCATCCAATCATCTTTTCACTTGTGATGGTTCTTCTGCATTTGTTATTTATCGCCTTCGTGTGCTGGATTGGCACAGGCACCTGCCTCTGACCTCAGTCATTTGTCTGTAATTCTGCGGAAATGTGATTTACACGTGCGGATGTCTGGATGGCCTGGCTGAATTTCTGAACGGGCGTGTCCTCTGGTCAGGCCCCGGGTGCCATCGGTGTGGCCTGGTCTGGACTTGGCTGGCCTACATGGGGCTTCGGTTATTCTGCCGTGACGTGTAGACGGAAGATTGCATCTTGCTGGAGAAATGAAAAATTATTTATGGAGTAGTCACTGTGTGGTGCCAGACTGAAACCCACACCGCTATAAATCAAATCAACCCAAACGCTTAATCACCTAAAGATGTGGCCTAATTGGAGATGGACCATTTGGGGGTGGGGGTGTGTGTGTGCGTGCGTGCACGTGTGTGTGTGCGTGCGTGCACGTGTGTGCGTGCGTGCGTGCACGTGTCGGAGAACATGATAAAGGATTGATCAAATCTAATGACCCTGTCGGTATTAGCCATGCATCATGAAACCACCACTTCTACACTGCTGCTTCTGCTCTGCTCCCCACCTTCTTGCTCTCTCACTTCTTCACCTTCCTCTCCTGCTGCTCTCTTCTGGAGGACGACTCGGTTCTTTGCCGCATCTTGGAGGGTCTCCCTCAACCCAGGGGGGAACCTTTCACTTGTAAACCTGGGAGATCACCCCTCCCCCCTCCCCCCCTTCCCCTTTCCTGAACTCCTGCATGGCTTCCACACTGTTTACCTGTACATCTCCTGTATAATCGTTCTGAAAGCATGTATTATACCTACTGAGTGCGTTAGAACGGTCTGTGAATGATTCAGGCTCAAGAGAGAAAATGGTGAGGAGAAGAGGCCAAGATGAAGCCATGTCCAATCAAGCGTCAGACAGGGGCAGGAGGGGGCGGAGTCAGAGAAGAGCAAAGGGAAGGACATTGGACAGGTGGACGGAGCATCACATGACAGGGGAGCGTCAGTCAAGGGGCAGGGGGTAGGAGACGCTGAACGCAGAGGAAAAAAGGTTTGGTAGAGGTGCCACAACGAATAGGGGATCCAGGCTTGATGAACGTCATTGACTAAGGCACAAGCAAACAAAAGCAAGTATTAATATGTGTTAAAAGCAAAACAATAGCCAGATAGTGCTAGATAGATCCAAAATATCCAGAAGCCAAGCTGAAGAGGAGAAGTAAGATGTTTAAAAATTGTGGGACTTAAATAAGAAGACCTTTCTTTGTTAATGCAAACCAGAGCCCTGAACTGGGTGTCCTAGCTTGAGAATGGTCATGTGACTTTGGAAGGGTTCAGAAGAAATGACCTGAAGAAAAACATATGGCCTAATCCCAAGGGACTCCAGACATTTAAATATTTTATTTTGTTTTGTTTTGTTGTTGATTTATTACTTTTTTTATTATTTTCCTTGAATGCTTACAGAGAGTCTTAAGATATGAAGGTCTAGAGAAAGAGAGTTCCATAGTCACGGTTCATAACTGTTAAAAGCTGCTACTGACGAGAGTCACAAGTGTAGCCAGGGAAGAGAATGTAGTGCTATGTGGAGAGACATCTTAAAGAAGACCAGTGAGGTATAAAGCACCTCAACCATGAAGTGCTTTCCAATGGGTTAAACTAATCATTTCCATTCTGGTCATTTCTACAGTGGTCATTTCTGTGCTCGTCTCTACAGCGTCGTCATAACAACCGGGTCAGAGCAATGGGCTGGGGTCGACAGCAGGCCTGGGGTCGTTCATGACCTCAAATAGCTGAAAGGCAACCGAACGATCACCAACGAACCATTTTCGAAAGGTCTAGATCTTCATGACATTTGTTAACAAAAAACAGCAGAGCTCTTGCACCGGTCACGTTCTTGAGTAAGTCAATTCTAGCCTGGTATGCAAGGTGTGCTTGTATCTGGACAACGCTGAACTAAAGTTCAAAAAGTTCAAACGCTCTTAAATCTTTAGGAATGTTGGAAAGCATTTCCTTTGGTTTTTCGTTTGGGTGAGCTTGTGGGTACGTGGACGTGCATGAATGCGTGAAAAGGGGTCCCCGTTTGTGTGTGTGTGTGGAAGAGTGTTTCGAAATTGCATGATGACTGTTTGTTGGCACTGCGCTCGGCTCTCGCTGCGCCAGTTCGAAGTGGTTTTGGAGGTCGATTTGGAGGTTTCTGCTCCCAACATGCTGCTCCCTCCTGACCAGCTTGCTGTAGCTCTAATGCCTTCGTGAAAAATCAGAGGCCGAGGCTGTGTTTGGCCATTTAGGAGTGGATGGGGCCACTAAGACCAACAGGAGTGGAGTTGTCCACTGCAGGTCTGAGAACAGCTGACAGTCACCCAGCTGTGCAGTTCTCACGTCCGGCCTGGACTTGATTCCACTCTTGCTTGGATGTTTCAAGCTACATGATCTAAAACGTCAGAAAAGTCTTACCTTCACTTTTTTGGGTATCTGTGTGTGTGTGTGTGTGTGTGTGTGTGTGTGTGTGTGTAGAGAGTGTAAGGGAGGCCCACGTGCTGCTGCAGTGTGAGGATGTTCTGGTCCGGACCGGGCTGTTGGGGAGAAGCGGGCCCCTGGCCGGGCCGTTCTCCTGCTGCGCCGATCTGCAGGCCTACTGGTGCCGACACAGTGGAAGTCCCGCCTCGGACGCAGGCCCGCCCAGAGTCCTGCTGGACCTGAAGGGAGGCTTACTGCAGGTACAGAACCTTAACCACTACACTTCCACTACACCATCCAACCCAGACCTCCACCCACCACCAACAGCTAGACTCCATCTAACTACTGGAATTCACATGCGACTCCCAGACCCACCCATTACAACCAAATCACTTAAAGCCTCATTGCTTTCTTGTTTCCAAACCAAAAAGCATAACGCAAACGTTAGTCTCGACAGACTAACTAAACTAAACTGAACTGAAAGAATGAAAACAAACAGCCATCTTTCCCTCCTGCCCTCTTCTAACAAACCATGAATAAACACAGCAGTACCAACTCTTTACACGTTCCCAGTAGGCTGTTCACATTTAATCTGAAGTAGATGAATCCAAAATTAGATTCCATCTTCAAAACGGGTCCTTGCTACGACAGACGAAGGCAGAAAACAGCTCGGTCGTGTTCACCGAGCTGACAAACGTCGGGTTTTTGCTGTTTTCGGTGAGTTTCCAGTGACAGGTGCCATATCACCTTCACCTTGTCAGGCAGCGTTACCATTTGCAGGATAATGGAGTCCAGGAAATCCAGCACATCAATAGCTGGAAAGGGGTCCAGAGATTATAAGGAAAATAGAACCAATGTACAAACAAAATCTGCCCAGTCCTATGTAACCACCATAAATAGACATTATCCCTGGTTTCACTAGAAAAGGCTGCCAGAGTCCTCCGAACTATGGCTGTATCTCTGCATCACAAACTTTTCCTGGCAGGGAAGAGAGAGAGGAACTCTCTTCAGAATCCCAGAATACCGCTATGTGGTGGTGGATGCAGCTGGGAGACAGTGAGGTCATTCAGAATCTAACGCACATACTGGTTTTCTTTCCATCTTTCTCTGTCTCTCCCCTGATGTAGGTGTTCTGGGGGCAGGAGCATTATAACTGCATAACTCTGATCCAGGAGTACCTTCAGGACTACGTGAAGCAGGTGGGGGGAGCAGAGGAGGAGCCCAAAGAGAAGCCCTTCTTTTGGCAGCCTCCGCCCTCCCCGGGGTCCCGCTCGCTCTGCTCCGAGCACTCCTCCGACGACCTGCGCACCGGCCTCTTCCAGTACATCCAGGACTCTGGTACACTTAACCTACAGAGGAGCTGTTGATTTAAACTCTGTGGGGGGAGGGAGGGCAGTATTAACCTGTAGACTATGAGGGAGGAGCTATAATTTTACACTTTATTAGAAACACCTGCACTATACATGCATTCACAGGTCATTTTATCACAAGGTCCACTGGTGTTTCTCGGTCCGCTTTCAACTTCTTTCAGCTTCTCAGAAGCTTCCAGGAGCGCACGAGGTGGTGTTCTATAATGAGACTGAGGACAGTCCTGGAGTGATGATGTGGAGGTATCCTGAACCCCGGGTTCTTACCTTTGTCCGCATCACCCCTGTGCCCTTCAACACCACTGAAGACCCAGACATCAGCACCGCTGACCTTGGAGATGTTCTACAGGTGATGGTCACCACTCATCTCCTCCTCTTCCTCCTCTTCTTAATATCTGAGACAAATGGGTTTGTTTATTTGTTTTGGGGGGGGCTTCTTCAGTTCTAAATTTTATGTAAATGTACAGTAGCTAAACATCCTGTTTCGCAGCGTTGTCCAGGCAGGATAACTAAGGAGCACAGAGAGAGATGAGGTGTGCTTTTTGACGTTACCGGGATTAGTAACAGAGTGGGTGCTTTTTGACGTTACCGGGATTAGTAACAGAGCGGGTGCT
>JAOYMR010000027.1:12591401-12604625 GCA_025802075.1 Tenebrosternarchus preto
TGTGTGTGTGTGTGTGTGTGTGTGTGTGTGTGTGTGTGTGTGTGTGTGTGTGTGTGTGTGTGTGTGTGTGTGCAGAGCCTGCCAGGACAGAGTTGTTTTGCAGGACACTGCCACCTTTGTCCTCTGTGCACCACGAGCTGTACTACCAATCCTCCAGTTTCCCAGAATGCCGTCAGAGAGAGGCCCTGCCCACCCTGCTGCTCTGCACCATCCCTGACCCGCCCAGAAGCCCCGCCACGTCCAACTGGACGGACGCCGTCGACATCAACAGCCCGGGCACACAGGTAACCGTGGTAACAACCCACTCAGCATCTCCATACCAGCAGAGGAAAAAGAGAGACCAGATCCCAAATCAGGTGACCTCAGAAACGAGTCCTGGAGTTTCATTTACATTTCCACTTAACTGGTGACGTCTACTGAAATTCAGAGCATCAGTTGCAAGAAAACGTTTGCGAACCTTGAAGGAGAATAGCACAACAGTAGAAGGTCCTCTACAGACGTCCCAACTGTGGTTTCTGCTTTCACTCGTCTACAGATCCAGGGTCTTGAGAGCTAATCCTACAGACGATGGGGGCACTCACAAATGAAAAAGAAACTTAAAAACTTTTTGAAATCTATTTAAGCGCGAGTTATGTAGAGTATCAAAGTTCATTACCAGCTGTGTCTACGAAGTACAAACATCTAACGTTTCTTGATGACGGTACCTTTTGTGGATCTGTCGAGGTTATTATTCATACAGTAATTGAAAGCCCCCTCCCCAGACTGTAATGGGACAAACACGGTTTTCTACTGCTTCTTTAGCCTCAAATGTTCTGGATGGAGAATTAGCGCCATAAATGGTCAACATGGCTTTCTGTCCGTAATCACCAGGCAGTGATATTACTGGTGAGGATGCTCTATGTATCATGGAACAGCAGAACTCTGTAGGATGGCTCTGGATAGAGGCGGTACAGAGGTTAGGGTTAGGGTTAGCACTTGAAACTACTCACTCAAACCACTCGCATCTGCTCACTTTGTAGTCCTGATGATGCTTGAGAAGAGGTGCCGTTGGATTGGTGGATACACGGTCCCGGGTGTATATAGGGTACAACAGAGGCTTCAAAGCCATGACCTTGTGGAGCTCTGTTGTTGAGAGTGAAAGCGTGTGCGTCGTTCTCAGGAGCTCTTTGGTTTTGCTTGTGTCTGTAGTGCTACGCTGGGGTGACTGGCTTCAGTTAGGAAGGCTGGAGGTCGTGACCCGTGTAGCGGGGAGCATCACGGCTGTTGTGACTGCATAGCTCAGGGGAACGTAGCTTCACAGGCGAGTTGAGAGTTGAAAGTTCACGCAGGTCAAGGGGAAGGGTTGCCGACTGCTCACTCAAACATTTCTCAAGGAATTAGATATATGTGTAAAATTGAAAGTGCATGTAAAATACAATGGACATGGTTTTATTTTTTTGTTAAATATGGATCTAATATAATTGAAAAATTTTTTTACTTTCCCTTATTTGTATCTTATTATTGATATATTTCGTTGTGTTTATTGATATATATAAAAGTAAAACATGCACAAATATTTCTTGGCTTGTGTATTTGTGTGTATGTTAGTGTGTCTGGCAGCAGGAGACAGAGAGAGAATTAATGCTCTCTAGGGCAGTGATATAAGAGTGTTTAGTGCCTTCATTAAGAAAGGATAACCGTTACTGACCACACCCCCCACCCCACAGTGATATAGTGCTCTCTAGTGCTTTTACTGATCATATACACATCCATCCTGCATACACATAACACAGTGATATAGCGCACTCTAGTGCTCTTACTGAGAACAACCACTCACCACACACACACGCTCACATACAAACACCACCATCCCACAGCGATTTCTTTAGTGTTCTGACCACAAAATCATACCACCACTACACAATATGTGACAGATAACCACAATTTATGTTCTAATTACAATATGATAAAAATTATATCATAAAATGATGTGACTTAAGTATCAGATTCTTGGCTTGATCAGGAATGCGTGTGCACCTGTGTGTGTGTGTGTGTGTGTGTGTGTGTGTGTGTGTGTGTGTGTGTGTGTGTGTTCATTGCTTCCACAGATGATATTCTTGCCTGGTTTTGGTTGTCTGTGCATTGATGTTATTCATCAAGGGGGCACTCTCATTCTCACACTGGCACCAGAGAGCAGTTCAGGAGCTGACATTATTCAACCCCACAGGTACGTAATGTCACACACACACACACACACACACACACACACACACACACACACACACACACACACGGCATCCACCAAGCTCTGCTCTGTGAATCAGTACCCTAGAACGTTCTAGAGGCCTCTACTCCAGCAAACGTGTCTTTCTACTGTGTATCTCTCACTGCTTTTTTTGTCTAATGTTGAAGATAATAATTACAATTCATGTTAATTTTATTAATTTATATTCATTTATAAGTGTCAGCAGACCAGTACGCAGTGCCAGTAGACCACTTCTCTCAGCGTGAGCTGTGGTGTTATGGTGTTTGGTGGAGCTGAGAGGGGTGAAGTGGAGTGAGATCACTGGGGACTTGCTTGTATTTAACCTCAGATGACCCAGGCTGCCGACATGACGGACAAAAGAACGAAGCCTGATCTGTTCCTAATGCTTTTACTGTATGTGAGGATCTGTGGCAGCTGAGCTCTGAATAAGCTGGAGTGTGTTAAGGGATTCTCTAGATGTACAGATGAAAGGAGGGTTTCAGTAGATCAGGTCTGAGGTAATGAAGGCATGCGTGTTTCAGCACGTGTCAGACCGAAGGTGTCGAAGTCCTGCATTATCATAGGGCTGCAGGAAAACTCTGCTAGCTACTGACCTCTTACAGAATCCAAAGGAAAGGATATGATGGAATTCAGAATAACATGGGAGTTGCTGAGAGAACTAGCTGAGAATTCAGCAGGCATGGAGAACTCAGGTACTCTGGTATTCAGGATTTTGGTACTGACGAGTAAGATCTGTTTTATTTGTGATTTGTTTGTTTTATTTGTAAATGTACATTTGGAGTTAACATAAGAAAGGTAATGTCTATTGGTGTTTTTATGGATACGTGTGATTAATTATGAAGGTAGCAGAGATGTGGTAAACCTTGACAGACTCTTTGTGTAACAGGAACAGTAGTGGGCTTCAAATGTGGGAATTCAGATGTAGTTTTGGGTGTAGCATGACTTTTCAACTCTGCCATGATCTTAACATGGGTCCTGCCTTCTGATCTGTAAGTAACTGAAGCACTTTCTCTTCCTACGTCTGGCGTCCGTCTGCCTGTTCGGGTTCGTCAGGCCGCCCGGCAGATCGCTGTCCTTCCGCGTCCTCCTGAACGAAGTCAGCTTGGCGCTTTGTGATGACATCACCAGCCCGGCGGGTTCGGTGGAGCTGCTGCGTTTGACCCTGTCCAAGCTCCTGGTGCTGCTGCCTCCACCTACCCCTTCTCCACCCTCCTCGGGCGGTGGCTCCGCCCCTCTCGCGCAGCACGTGCAGGTGCTGTGTGGCAGCCTGCAGGTGGACAACCAGCTCTACAGTCGTTCCAGCTTCCATTTTCCCGTGCTGCTGTGCCAGGATCAGCTCCCCGGTGCCGGCGGTTACCCGGCCGACGGCGACCCCGCGATGAGGCCCGAGCTTCCGGAAGAGTTCCGCCGCGCGTGTTTCCTGTGCGTCGGACTCGTGCTGGGCAGCGACGGCTCCCGTCTGGAGCAGCTCAGCTTTTCCCTCAAACCGGCCCGCATCTACCTGGAGGACACCTTCGTGTACTACCTAAAAACACTCTCCCACACCTATATCCCCGCGTCCGCCAAGCGCCCCCTGCAGGAGGGGCCGGCGTCAGGGGAGCCCGGGCGGACTTTGCCCCTGCCGGTGCTCCAGTCGATGCAGGCGCTGGTGCGGCCTGTGCGGCTGCAGCGGCTGCTGGTCGAGCCGGTCAGCGTGCTGGTCAGTATCCACGCCTCCCTTAAGCTGTACATCGCTTCTGACCACACGCCGCTCTCCTTCTCCGTGTTTGAGAGGGGCCCGCTTTGTACCACCCCACGGCAGCTCATACACGCGCTCACCATGCACTACGCCGCCGGGGCCCTGTTCAGAGCAGGTGAGAGAGTCCTCCTGCTTCCTACTTACCTACGTGGATGTGCGTGTGTGTGTGTGTGTGTGTGTGGGGGAGGGGGCGTGACTGGACGGATTATTTATGTACGTCTATATGATTGTGTGCCCGTGCGTGTATGTATGTGTGTGTGTGTGTGTGTGCAGGCTGGGTAGTGGGCTCCTTGGAGATCCTGGGCAGTCCTGCAAGTCTGGTGCGCAGTATTGGAAACGGAGTGGCAGATTTCTTCCGGTTGCCGTACGAGGGTCTAACGCGAGGGCCAGGGGCCTTCGTCAGCGGAGTGTCCCGTGGAACGAGCTCTTTTGTGAGGCACATCTCAAAAGGTAAAACCTCTTCACACACTGTGATGACGAGAACGCAAAACGTGATTTTGCCACACACCAAAACTCTTCACATACCCAAGAAATTGGTTGTCTGAGCAGCAAATTGTTCATTTGTATGTAAAAACAAAACATAACTTTATCTTAAGTGCTGATGAATATAATGTAAATTAATACAGTAAAATGGAACAAACATTTTACACCTTACAGGTAATAATTCAGTTTTTATTTAGGTGCCATTTTAACAGCAGCATTTTAGGAACACAGGTGTAGACCCTACATGTGCAAGTCAAAGGACACGCAAGGAGCAACTGGGAAACAGAAGGAGGAAAGCTTGGGAGGAACCTCAACATGGAAACCCCACCCTCTGTGAATTGACTGTGTATAGCAGCAGTCTGCAAATAAATGCATCTGTGTGTCTATCATAATGGAAAGAAACTAAGTTGTAACATTTTAGTAATGTTTGGTCTGCAGGTTTGGTCTGCTAATTTGAACATGAATAGTTCAGTGGTTGGAATCATGCCTGTGTTAAAAGATTTGAATTGTGGACTATGGCTTGGCTTTTCAACCTGTTGGACTTCCAGGTTGATAAAAGCCTCCTGAGGAGGTCACGAAATGTTTAGACTAAATGATAAGCTCACACATGAAAACGTTTCGTCAGCCTCCATGATCTTCTGCCTGTACGCTTAAACAATTCATTATTTGCCCACTAGAGGGTGCTAGAATGTCATCTTCTAGAACAGGAGCATTTAATTATCGCCTCCCTTGACTATTCGGCCTGTTCACGGCTTCCTGTGAATCCTACCCATGCCTTCCCCGTCTGTCTTGCTGACTCTGGGTCAGTGTGTTCCTTTATAACCATCTTTACACAGCCCCATGGCCAACTTGAGATAAACATTTTAGCTACAGGATCTACTTAACAGCGTATTTTGCCATTATATTTGAAAACACAGATTTTCTGTGCTCTTAAACAGCACTTAAAAATATTAGTCACCCTTTCAAGGCAAGTAAATCTGAAATATCGTCCTGTTCTCTCTGTAGGTACACTGACATCCATTACTAATTTGGCCACTAGCCTGGCACGGAACATGGACCGGCTGTCTCTCGACGAGGAGCATTACACACGGCAGGAAGAGTGGAGGAGGCAACTCCCAGAGAGTCTGGGCCACGGCTTACGGCAGGGCCTCTCCCGCCTGGGAATCAGCCTGCTGGGTCAGTCTCACCCTCACACACACACACACACACACACACACACACACATTCACACACACACACATTCACACACACACACACATTCACACACACACACACACACACATTCACACTCACACACACATTCACACTCACACGTGTGAGTGTGTGTCATGTGCAGGAGCCATCGCCGGTATTGTGGACCAGCCGATGCAGACGTTCACCAGGCCTGTGGAGCCTCACTACACAGCAGCCAGCACTGCCCGCGGCATTATCTCTGGAGTGGGGAAAGGCATTGTGGGAGTTTTCACCAAGCCAATAGGAGGAGCCGCTGAGCTTGTGTCACAGACAGGATATGGTAAACGTTGGATTTGTGTGTTATGGTAAATCGATAAACATTTGTATAGAATTGTATAGAAATATTGTGTCTACACCTACAGGTATCCTTCATGGTGCTGGACTTTGGCAGCTGCCGAAACAGCTGTATCTGCCTACGGAGAAAAAATCAGCAGATGCACCCAATAGTCATCTCAAATATGTTTGGTAAGTCAGACGCTTCTCTGTGCACGACCGACCTTCATGACTGATCAGCATGTTGCACCACATTCTCTGTGACAGCTGACGTGATTTCAGCAGATTACAAAACATGCCATACTTACTGCACTTCAAACTAGAAAAAAAATCTATTCAGCAAGAAGGAAAAATGTCTGAGGGATTATCGTTCGTTGCTGATACAGTAAAACCATTTCAAAACTGCAGTCTTGTAATATCATCTCAGGATGAGGTTAACATGAGAACAGTTGCCCTAAAGTTTCATGGTGCTCAGGTGAAATGGTGTTTGCATTAGATTACCCATAATGCATTACCACAAATACTTCTTTTAAATAGCAAACTATAAACATTCTGCAGTTGTGGGTGGAGCTTAGGGTGGAGTCAAACATCGAAGGCTGCACTGACCGTCTGTGGACTGGTAGCCTATTGTTGTCAGTTCTGAAATCCCATAAAAGGGCTCAGATCAGAACATCAGCATTTTCATGCTGTGATCTAGAATAGAAAAGGGTAGCGTCTCAGTCTCCTCCTGAAGTTGTGGTTTCTTTGTTTGTGTTTTGGTTGTGTTGTGTCTGGTTACCGTGCAACAGCCAATTAGTGCTCCATGTCCCTAATGTTCCGCTCTCATCTCGATTCCCTTCATTAGATCTTGCGTATCTATCCATCGCCTTACCTTCACAAAGTCTTGTTTCGTGTTTATTCAGCTGTAAAGTCTCTTTTGAATATGTTTGCTTGAACATGCTTTCCATTTGGACTTTTTCTTCTGTTTAACTTTTATGATTTTTTAGCTTTTATGTGAGTTGCTTTGTTCTAACATTCCTTACTGTGTTGTGCGTGTATTGCGAAGCTTCATAAGGAGGTGCCATGGAGCTCTTGAGATGGAGCTTGAAGGGTTATAACCCACCAGCATTGCTACATGCCACCTGTGCAGATCACCTTGAATGCCCTGCAAATTATAATGGGCCATTAGGGCAGTTTAGCAGTTTTTCCTTTCCTTAAAGCCCTGCCATGGCAGGGTGAACCACAATCAGAAACATTTAACCGGTGACTTTCTGGATCAGCAGTTACCTTGTCTGTGTGCCCCACTTTATTCTGTACTTTTACGTTGTTGGTGTGGAAGTGGCAGGGCGTCTCCTGTCTCCAGAGCAGCACAGGATAATCGATTCCTCTCACTTGGTGAGCGGTATGATTTCAGGGGGTCAGCTTGAGACTGTGGGGACTCAAATAGGGAGGATGTTCAGTGCTTGGCCCCACTTTCTGAAACTGTCTCGCTTTAACCCGTCGCATCCCGCTGGCTCTGCCTCAGTAATCCTGGAGATGCTTACTGCTCAAGGAACCACACAGTTCATACACACACATAGACAAACACAGACAGTTACCTACCCTACTAAACCCTGAAATTGTGATTCTGCTGGGATCCATATGTCCATATGATCCAAGCATCTTTATGTACACAGTGCTGGAAATACTCTTAACCAGACTCAGCCAGTGGCCCTCGACCATATTGTTAATCAACCTTCCAATAAAAATCTTACTGTCTTATTGTCATGTGCTTCATGTACATTTGTGCTGCATATTTGATTGTGTTGTATATGTTTGACTCACGTGTTTATAAATGCAGTCTCATGGGCAAACAGACCAAGAGAAAGAGGGAAAAAAAGACTGCAAAAAAAAAAAACACTGACCACAGCCATTCTGTATCTTTTTCCGTCCTCTACGTATATTTGATTGTGTATGTGATTGTGAAAAGTCCCCTGAGCTCCACCACATGCAGATGCAGCAGATTGAGATTTAGTTTAGAAGATGCTAGAATATTCCTTTAAATGTTTGATGCATAATTGTATCGACATTTTTTACATTTGGTGAGTTTGTGTGTGTACTTGCTACATTGAGCGTGCGTGTGTGTGTGTGTGTGTGTGTGTACTGCAGGAAGATGCTGCAGTCTCTGGGCCGACCGGAGGTGCACATGGCGCTGTGTGTGTGCATGGTGAGCAGCTCGGGGCAGCAGCACGCGGGCTGCCTGCTCCTCAGTGGCGAGGTGCTTTTCGTGGTGAGTGTGTGTGAAGACACACAGCAGCAGGCCTTCCCCATCACAGAGGTGCAGTGTGAACAGGACACACTCAATCCCGAGAAGCTCACACTCACCCTGCAGCAGCACCAGGTCACAAGAGACAGCGAGGTAAACCTCTTTCTGCTGCTTTCTGTGTCCTCTCTCTCTCTCTCTCTCACACACACACACACACACACACACACTCATTAATATTTCCTTGTCCTTCCTCCCCCCCAGACTGACGGCACTCGTGAGCGTTTATCAGAGCAGCAGTACAGTCGGCTGGTGGACTACGTGACTCGGGTCTCTCAGTATTTGTCTCCCTCGCCATCATCTCTCCTCCAGCAGCCTCTCGTCGTCACGGCAGCGCAGCCCCCCTCCAGCATCACAAAGGCCTACCATTACCACAGCGACCCTGCCTACGCCCGCGTCTTCGTCTGTAAATTCAACATGGTGAAGAACAAGGCACTACGCATCGGATTCAACTGAACATTTATTTGTACTGAGGGCCATATGTAAGAGTGTGGAGTGCTGAGCTTCAGCTCCAATCTGCCATTGGGTTTTTTAATAGGATACTGGAGGCCAAAACTGACTTATGACCTCAGTTCAACATCAGTGCCAGAAGTCTCTTTTCAGATTTGTATTTGGAGACAAACACAGCCATCAGTTTTGTTCTCTCAGTTTTGTTTCCCTGGTTGTATCTCTTATTTATATAAGAAGAATAGTGTTCTCATCAAAAGACAAATAAATAAAGGAAACCAGAAAATTTGTCACCGAATCTGTCAGTTGCCTGAATGTATTTAGTGTCTTGGGCAGAGATGACTGAGGAAGTTATAAAATGATCGTTTTCAAGAATGTTCATAAATATGTATATTTATCTAATGCAGAATATCTCTGTGCTCTTGCCATGTTTGTTTACAGGGGGAAAATGTAAGATGAATTTGGCTGTTGTAAAGCTATGAGCCAAATTACAGCATTTTTCTGTGGACAATTTTTTTTTTTTTACATAAATTTTTGCCAAGCTGCATTTAATTCATTTTCATATGAACATTACTTTAAAAATGTCCATAATTTAAGTTGTCCATAATTTTAATAAACACAGTTGCAAATGTTTATATATAATGTAATGTTGGTAAATATTCTAATAAAATGTTAAACATTCAGGAATGACATTTTGGTGAGGGTCATTTCCAGACTGTCTGAGAAGTTGAAATAATAATAATAACAGTAATGCTTGTCCTTCCCTATACACATCCACACTCACACAAACACCCAAGAGCCAACAAGACGACAGTTAAACTAGCTGTGGTGAGAAGAATGGCTTGTTTGTTTTTGTCAATTCAGACTGACACCATATTGTAGTAGAAGAAAAGATTTGGCAACTTAAAACATCTAGACCAGGAATGTTCAAACCAGGCCTTTAATTCCAAATCCAGTTTGTTGTACGTTTTACAAAGCATATTGATGGAATGCCTGACTCCTAATTAAATTAGATCTGTAGCACCTCACCACTGAGGACTACAGAACTGATTCAATACTCCTGATCTAAGGCCATTATATCCAAGACGTAAAATCAATGATCAACCAGTGAACAAACGTGCGCCATATGATAAATTATTCAGTCACAAAAAAGTGTGTGGCTGTATCCTGGGTTTGGTGCTGTCAAGAAAAGTGTTGTCCTCTCCTGTTGGGGGCTGCTTGAATAAAGGTAAATAAGGTAATTTAATATGGTAAAGGTAATATGGCTTGTCCACTGATTTATTTTATCTGACAGCTCAACAGTAACTCACTAAACAAACACTACCTGGCTATGCTCAGTGCTTCTGCGGTGGCTCTGATTTTCACTCATTTTTCAGCTTCCAGACTGCTTGCTTTTGTCCCAAGCAAGTCATGTTGTCTTGCAAATGCACAGGCAAGCCGAGACGAATAGAGAGGAACAAGAAACACCTGTCAGTTATATGTTAATTAATTTAAGTATCATATTCCAAGTTAACACATTTAGATGTACATATTAGAAAATCAAAATTGAATGTGATCTTATGTTTGTATAATATTTTTCTTTTTTTCCTCTCAAATCTAACCATGTACAGCAAGTTCTTTAAAAGCAAAAATCCTGTTGAACATTACCTGTCACCTCTGAGCTTGGACAGTCACATGTCTTGCCCTGTTCTTGCAGTTGGTCTTTCAGTAGTAATGTCATTTTTAAGTAATGTAATGTAAAAGTTTACCAGAGCGAGAGATGAGCGTTGAACACCAAACTGCAGATGGCCTCTGGATTCTTAATTACATTAATGGAACTGTTACCTGTCCCAAATTTGACATCTCCTTCCCTACCTCAAAGATGCATGAGCATCTCTTCAGCTTGTTGCTCTGTCTTAATATCCCCTTGATGTAGTTCCTCATCAGGTCGTCCCACTCATAGCTATGGCCCCCTGAGGATGGATGGATCCCTCAGCTTCCTGTGGACTTGTGCCATGTGTAATAGTGCTGCTAAATGGGGTCATGGTGTGTGATGAGCCAAGATGAGTAATAATGTTATCTGTCCAAAATGGTTAATCAAGTCAACCATCTGATTTACACCAGAGGACTGAGAAACAAGGTTTGGAGTTGAAGGACTGTTAACCCAAGGGCTTTAGGTGCAGAGCAGTAATATAAAGGATCTGAGAAGGATTCCCACTCCCACTGACTAAAGAAGAACCTACTGAAGTTCACAAGCATACTTGTCCTTACACATCTCTTTACCTAATGTCACATTTTGGTTTAAAGATCCAAAAGCATTCAATGTAAAATAATATTAAATGGAAAAAAAAAATAAATCAAGAGATGGTAAATGCTTTGTCATAGTACATAGTGGACCTGAGTTAATAATTAATTAATAGTTCATAATTACAGTTATGTGCAAAATATTACTAGTCTAATATTGTTAATGTATTTAATTGCTGGTTTTGATAGAAAAGATAATACAACATGGAAAAAAATGAATGAGTAGGTGTAGCTGAGTAATGGGTAACCAGCAGAATCAGCAATCATGAATCACGCATTAATTGGGGCGTGTTCAAATAAATAGCAGTGTGGAGTTTAGTGAGGTCATTCATTCTGTGAAGAAAGAGACGTCAATTATGGCCTTTATTTAAAGAAGGCGGGCAGCAAGAGTTGTTTTTATGTTGTTCAAAACCTGCTGGTTTTAGCCCTTGTTCAGTGAATAAAAATGGGTTGTTCCAATCATTGTACCGAAGGAGAAAGCACTTTGATGTTGATTGGAGAAGGGCAAAAAGTGCAAAAAATAATTGGCTGCTCAGATAAAATGAAGATCAAAGAAGGTCTTCCGTTACTTGTGAGTACTGCAACAATCAGAAGACGCCTACATGAAGCCAAACTATTTGCGAGAAACCCTTGTAAAGTACCATTGCTGAATGACAGCCTCTCTGATCTGAACCCGAGCGGTGTTTTGTTATTGGATTTCTAGCTTGTCACAGTTTGTCCATAACAAACACCATATTCAAACACAAAGGTGTCCATAAGTGCACATTGCACCAGAACACCTTAGTCCGCATTTCAATCACTGACTTTATAGTCATGTCATCGAATTTGCGTTCACATATTTTGGACATCTAGATGAAGACCAGTAACCACATAGTTGTGAGTTGGAGCAGATGGCGGGTGAGAACCTGGCAGAGACCTAAAGGTGTCATGAGGGTTTGCTGGAAATGTCTGGCAGAGGAACCTGTCAGAGAGATCTTCAACTCCCACATCCGACAAAGCTTCAACTGCATCCTGATGGAAGCCAGAAACATTGAGTCCGAGTGGGCATTGTTCTGTGTCTCCAATGTTGATCCAGCTAGTCAGAGCTGTGGCCACAAGGTTGTCAGTGGACACCTCAGGTAAAGAAAGCTGTCAAGCTGAAGAAAGAGTCCTATCAGGCCTTGCTGGCTTGTATAGGTACCAAAGGGCCAAGTGGATAGCAGCTTCAACTTTTGCCACTCAAAAAACTTCAGTGTGGGAGGAGTTTGGTGTGGCCATGGAGAACATCTATCAACTGGCGCCAAGAAGGTTCTGGCAAACTGTTAGGCGCTTCAGGAGAGGAAAGCAGTTCCCAACCAACACTGTATACAGTGAGGCTGCTGACCACTGACTAGGAGGAATATTTCAGGACCATCTCAGTCCCACAGAGCTTGGAGACCCGAGCAAGGGTTCACCCATCACACAGGCCAAGGTAGCCAGGGTAGTTGGAAAATTGGCGAGGCACCGGGGGTGGATGAAGTCCACCCAAAGTACATCAAGGCTCTGGATGTTGTAGGACTGTCCTGGCTGACATGTCTCTGCAACATCGCATGAACATCAGGGGTGGTGCCTCTGGAATGGCAGATGGGAGTGATGGTCCCGAGTGTGAATTGGCTGGGATGCCAATCAGCACCTCTAAATCGGAGACCATGGTACTCAGTCGGAAAAGGGTGGAATGCTCTCTCTGGGTTGAAGAGTTCAAATATCTCACGATTTCGGATTGGTGCATTGTCTGCAGTGTTGCAGACCCTGTACCAGCCCAAAAAGGGAGCTGAGCCAAAAGGCAAAGCTTTTAATTTACCAGACAATCTACACTGCAACTTTCACCTATGGTCACGAGCTCTGGGTAGTGACCGAAAGGTCAAGATTGTGGATACAGGCTCGCCGAACTCATCACCCTAATTCTAAGGGAGAGTCCATCAACCCTGCGGAGAAAAGCTCATTTTGGCCACCGGAAAAGGCTCAGAGTAGAACCCCTGCTTCTCCATGTTGAGTGGAGCCAGCTGAGGTTTCTGTGAATATACATTGTGACTGATGCTACATGGTGTGCCTTGTTTGATTAATGGTTGTGCTGTTAGTTCACTCTCCTGTTTAAGGGCGGGCGGGGGGGTGGGGTGGGGGTGTGGGGGTGGGGGTGGGGGGGTGGGTGTGGTGGGGTTTTTTTTTGGGGGGTGGGGTGGTGGGGGGGGGGGGGGGGGGGGGGGGGGGGGGGGGGGGGGGGGG
>JAOYMR010000027.1:12606081-12617787 GCA_025802075.1 Tenebrosternarchus preto
ACATCAATGGAGCTTTGGTTGGGACTGTTCAGAACTCAAAGTTCCTAGGGGTTTATGTTATGGACAACTTGACTTAGGCCTTGCATACCTCCTCTCTGATCAAAAAACCTCCTCTCTGATCAAAGGACCTTCTCTCTGATCAAAGGACCTCCTCTCTGATCAAAAGATCTCCTCACTTGCCAGATGTCCACCTCATCCTTGCTGATAATACTTAGAGTCCAACTGTCCTTTCCTGCCAAAGGACAGAAGGACTTTGCTGAAAACAAAAGCTGATAATCAAGTGGAGACAGTAGCTGGAGGTTCTTTTTACTACATTGGCATTTTGAATGCTCTGCAAAAAAGGTTTTCGATAGATTGTGTTCCAGTTTTCCACATAATTTCAAACTGCAGTTCAATTTTGATAGACTCCCCCTTTATGTGCGTTCATCTGCGCAGTTGTGGCCTATTATGCAAACTTCACAAAAGGGTGTTCAGAAAAGCCTGTTTGTAATTGTACTGTTTTGTAGGAAGCCAAAGCCAACGATGTCATCTGAATATCTTCACTCTTTGATGAAATGAATAATTTTAGCATTTGTAATAAAGGGTAAAACGTTTCTCCCATGTAACCTGTCATATGTGATGCTGCTGCAAGGGTGTTTAGCAAGCAGATAAAGGCTTTTATGGTTGTGATATATTGTGCATGCTTGCAGAGAGGGTTTAGACCAAACAGAATGACCTTTCCATATAACAATGCAGCTTTCAGAAAAGATGAGTCATTTACACTGGTAGCAGATATGTAGCATCACATCACTCAGGCTGCATCCTGTTGATTTTTTTTAGACAGTCCTATGCACTTTAGTGAGAGGTTGTGATGGAAAGCTACAGAAACGCACCAGTTTCTGTTATATACTGGTCTCATTGTTTTTGAAGCTGTGCTGCACCCTCAGGTCTATGTCAAATGTACGCGTCTTTCTGTGGCTATTTTCATTTAGTCCAGAACATTGTCTTAACGTACAATGTTCATACTCTGATGTATCTCGCTGATGATGGTAAAGTGCATGGTTACCTAGATGTTATTTCTGGCTTTTTTTTTAAATACTATGTTTGAGTTCAAGAGAATTATTCAAAAACCGAATAATCCCCTTACACAGATAATCTGGTGTTTTTCTGAGGGGATTGTGATTTTGCTCTGTACAATAGAGAATGAGACCTCCCTGAAGTACCCTCTAGAACTCTCTATGGTGACTATTATCAGCTGAACTTGTAAGCCAACTTCAAGCGTGAAACATCGATATTTAAAAAAAAAAGGCCATGCTTGTGTTACAGTTTTATGAAATGACTACAGTGCTAACAAAAATCTTTTTGTGGTTAATTTAGTCTTGTGCCATGAATGGGATCATGGACATCTCACAAAATGAAACCAGAAAAGCAGTTATTTAAGTGACACCTAATGGACAAACTCAAGGACAGTTAAAGTGTAAAAGAAAACAATAATAGACCATCAGGTAAGTCCAAAGGTGCCTTTGGGTCTCTAGTACTGCCAAACATGAATCACCATCCATCAAGACCGTCCTTTTCCCTGGAGCCCAGGAGGTCTTAAGATGACTCCCCTTGAGTGTCTGTACAGCTGATACTCTGGCTGTCCTCAAACAAAAGCCTGAAGACTCACCTCTTCACTGAGTCACTGAGCACTTTAAAAATGTAAACATGCACACATAAATATCTATCACTTTTTCTACTCTAGCCAGTGCCTTGACTGTACTGATCATATTCTTGACATATCTATGCTCACGTGAGGATATGTATCTGATAGAGACTAAAAGCACTTCTGCAAGTAACTCTGGACAGAATCATGTACTTATATAGCATAGAAGCATAGAATAGCCGACAGAGGGTGCTGTTCGCCTAGATTTCCACATTGCCGTTCCCGCAGCTAGCATACCTGTTCACTAAAAGAGCTTCTCTCCTTCATTCATGATGGCGGAAGACAGCGAGTCTGCCGCCAGCCAGCAGAGCCTGGAACTGGATGACCAGGATACCTGCGGCATCGATGGAGACAATGAAGAGGAAAATGAACACTTGCAAGGGTAATCCTTTCCATTTCGTTAATGAAAAGTGCATCTGACTCGAATATCTTACTGCCGTGATAATAGTCAGGGTCGTGAAAAACGCTCCCTATTTATCTAGCGAGATTGTATGCTTGCTAGCTAGGCTACCTCAGTTTAGCACTCATGTCAAAAAAAATCTAGCTAACATGCTCGCCAACTGTCAGCAATCATACCGTTAGCTTGCCAGCCAGGTAATTTACGGCCAATCACCACTGTTGTTGTGATTACCTGCGGAATACGCTCTGACAGTACAGGTGTTGTGCAACTGACCAGAATATATCATTCGTTTAACTTGATTTAGTGTCTAGTGATGTTTGCTTTGTGACCAGGTCGCACGAATGCTTTGTGTTTGCTTGCTAGATAACTAACCTAGCTTGCTAACTACAGTAATGGGCCACGTTTGAATGAAAGCTTAGCTAGTTATGGTTACCAGCTAACTAGCTCGCTCGCACGCATAGAATCGTGGCTGGTTATCCGTATAAAATATTGTGTTAATAACTGGTCAACGTTAACCGTAGCCTATGCAGAAATGCCCTTTTTAAATGGCTGGTTAACTATACTGCACATTGGAACAGTTCCGCTAGCTAAATGGCTAACAGCCTAACCTAACTAACTAGATTAAATAGCCAGCTAGCTGAGTTACAGGTCATGCGTCCGATTATTGAGATCTCTTAAACTAAGAATTATGAATTGATAAATGGTTAAGTTTGGTAGCTAGCAAGCTTGAGTAGCTGCAAACAAACGCGCGTCTTTGTGCAGGAGCTTGATGTTGACAATAACGGTAAGGTAATAGAAATGATAGCCCAGTTATTGAAAGACAGATCCACTGTTGTTAGGCAGATCACGGGTCTTCCGTCTTTCAGAAAGCGAGCTAGCTTAGCACATAACGGTTTTTCAGTCACTCAGTAAGCGAGATGGCTAACTGTCTATCTTAACGATGTACGGAACTTCACACCTTCCCCCTGTACTCCGCTGTGTAATGTAATATTGGTTTGCCGTATGAACCGTTTTCAGTGTTGCTGTCGATTCAAACCATGCTGTGAAGCATGTTACATGCAGAAACTCATGCGTCCCGAACGATTAAATATTATAATCACCCATGAAATCATGAACCCCGTAGTCCAGTTTTAACGGTAAAATCTCTGTCTACTTGGTTCAAACACGTCACCTACCGATGATGTGGTATTGTAAAGAAGTCCTGGTGGAGACCTTGGTGCGAAGAAGAAAAAGAAAAAACAGAAGAGAAAGAAAGAAAAACCCAGCTCAGGTGGAACCAAGTCTGATTCTGCCTCTGATTCTCAGGAGATAAAGGTTCCTAAGACTTACAATTATACATTCCTGTACCCACCCATCCCTGCCCTCCATGCGCACATACTATACTGCAATGTCAGTAATCTCTTACAATTGCTGCTTCTTTTATTGTCAGTATTTCAGTTTAAAGTCAATATTGTCCTGCACAAATTAGTTCATGCTTGGGAATCGATGATGCCTGTGATGGCTTTTCCTGACTTGCCTCTCTCCTGATCAGAATCCAGCCATTCCCATGCAGAAGCTCCAGGACATTCAGCGGGCCATGGAACTGCTATCCACCTGCCAGGGACCTGCCAAGAGCATAGATGAGGCCACCAAGCACAAGTACCAGTTCTGGGACACCCAACCCGTTCCTAAGCTCAGTAAGATCCTTAACAGTGGGCGAACCACACTGGAGAACCCTTCAGGAGCTTTCCTCTTAGCTCCCATTTATAGCAAATGTTTAACACCTTTGTGTGTTTGTGTCTTAATCTGCTTCTCTATGCACTGTAAATGCTGCTTTTCAAGTGCTGATGTTATAAACTACCGGTTAAAAATAATTAGGATGACCGGACTTCCTATTTTCATTCACAAATATTATTCTGGAGATACTGAATGATGTTTTTTTTTTTTTTTTTTTTGATCTTCCAGTTACAGCTTAGATATGTTAAACAAGACATGCTACGTTTCATGGAAACCTGTGGATGCAGCTTGAAATTATTCATTATTCACCGCACTGCAAACTCTTAGTAACATTTTATACTTGTTTAGTTTAGTGGATGGTTTCATTAAATACACACAGTTGGCAAACTGTTCTTCTGCTTTGTCTTAGATGAGGTAGTGACCACTCATGGGCCGATCGAACCAGATAAGGAGAATGTCAGGCAGGAGCCATATTCCCTCCCCCAAGGTTTTATGTGGGACACACTGGATCTCAGCAATGCTGAAGTCGTAAGTGGAGGTGTGGGTGGGGGTCTGTGTTTTGTCCAGGTTTGATTCTCTCTTAATCCATGTTCATTGGGCCTTGTGGAAGAATATTTTCATATTCTTATTTTTTTTTTTTCTGCTTTATTTATAAAGTTGGTTCATAGGACATTGTCCTGGAGAGCAGCTGACAGTATCTCCATCATGAGCTGTGAAATGGCAAAATGTATTTGTCATAATTGTTGATTTATTTAAAAAAAAAAAAAAAAAGTATCCTTTTTCTTTGTGGAAGTTATGTACATGATTTATATGGCAGGTCTGGATCACTAATATGTTTTTAATTGCTCCCGTAGCTAACAAAGTTCTAAATGCCAGAAAATTGCTGGAGTATATATTTCTTGCCTTAAATCAGTTATTTGGGACCTGTTTTTGCATAAGGCCCATTGTCTGTGCAGATATGCTTTTTCAGCACCTGTTTGAATGAATGTGTTGTGTTTTTTGCTGCAGCTGAAGGAGCTGTACACACTGCTGAATGAGAACTACGTGGAGGATGATGACAACATGTTCAGATTTGACTACTCTCCAAACTTTCTCAAATGGTACGTGAGGTGGTGGGATGTTAACCTCCCCCCTGTACATATAACCCCCTCCCATCCCCACCCCAGTCCATCGCTCTGCCCTTTGCTCCTGTTTGCCATATGCTAAAGAATATGTAAGACCACAAAGCAGTGGCTGTTTATTCAAGGAAGGATTTATCTCTTTATTTTTGTAGGGGTTTTAGTTACTATATGTATTTACCCCTACCTCACTTACAACCAATGATGGACATGGGAGCGGGTGAAGGATTAATGCATGTGAAACTGATTAAGGTTATAATGTCTCCAAGTTATAATCACAGATGTGTTGTAATGACCTCATAAAGAATATATTTTGTATCCCGGCAATAAATCATGATAATATGTATAACCAATTTTATGAAGTTCCTTAAAGTTAAAATGGCTTTGTCAGAGTAACTGTTCGGCTAGGCCTAATTTATGGTTTAACCTGCTGAACACGTGCAGTAGTGTGGATACTCTGCAGGGAATTGATATCAGAAATCGTTTGTACTATACAACTGTAGTTTGTGAGCTCTTAAGTATTTACATTATATAATTCTGGATGATTTTGAAGAGTTTACTTCATGAATATTGCAAGCCAGTTAGACAGACGTTACAATTGGTTAGATGTTGCAATGAGGCACTATAAAGAATATTACCTAATAGTTGTTATATAAATAGAGAGGAGGCTCAGGGAGAGATTTCTCCAAACCTGACTCCTTGGTGCACCAGCTCCAAAACCCTCTTCTCTAGCTCCACACTCCCCCAGACTCTCTACAACTCTCTGCCCTTGCCCAGGCTTTCTTCAGTCTTATCTTGACCAAGAACCAGGTAGTAACCACCTACTGTCATCCCCAACCATAGAAAACAGCCACAGGGTCTCTCAGCTGGTAGTAAGACACTCATTTGCAGTAACTGTTGATCATTTGTGGTGGGACACAGCCCAAGTGACCATTGATTTTTCTTTTCTTTCCTTCTTTTCAGACCAGTGTTTGTCCTTATACCTTTTTATGAATTCTGCCAGCCATGTCTGGTATTCTTGTTAAATAGGGTGTTGTTTGCCTTATTGAGTTTCTTTTGTTTGAGGTTTAGACATCATAATGACATTAGCAAATAGAAAATTGATTTTGACAGGCTGTGACACCAATATATCACTAAAGCCTAGTAATGGGTGTCATGTTTATTAGCCTATTTAGCATGTGTATGTCGCAGAGAGGAATCAGGTGGGAACCTCAGTGACTTTAAAGGCTGACCTGCCGTTTGTCGCTCTCTTTGTCTCCCCCTCTGAATGTACTAGGGCACTGCGCCCCCCTGGCTGGCTCCCCCAGTGGCACTGTGGTGTAAGAGTCTCATCCAATAAGAAGCTGGTGGGGTTCATCAGTGCCATTCCTGCGGACGTCCACATCTACGACACGTGAGTTTCGGCTGACAGCAGGGCTTCTTCTGAGGGCCGGTCCTTTAGCTGCCAACTGCTTTGTGAGCCATGTGGCAGTTCAGTTGATGGTTGAAATAAACAGATGGGCCTAGCTGAGGTCAACCTGAGTCCATGGAGCAAGTTGAAAGTTTTTCTTTACAATGAGATAAATGTAGACTGTATTAAATACTGTCTTTGTTTTTGTTTTTTTGTTTGTTTTTTTATCATTAAGGTAATTTGTCCCTCCTCTCTTTACGTGCCAGGTTAAAGAAGATGGTGGAAATCAACTTCCTGTGCGTACATAAAAAATTGCGTTCCAAACGTGTGGCTCCGGTTCTGATTCGTGAGATCACGCGGCGGGTGAACCTGGAGGGCATCTTCCAGGCTGTGTACACTGCCGGTGTGGTGCTGCCCAAACCTGTCTCCACGTGCAGGTATTGAGATGCACAGACGGAACAGTAAATGCCAAACACTTAGGAATTTTTAGCGTAATGCTAGCCTTGCAGCCTGTATTCGTTGCTAACAGCAGTGTTTTTAGAGGGAATGCAGTGTTCAGTATCTTCCTGTCTCACATTTACCTCTTTTGCAGGTACTGGCATCGCTCTCTCAACCCCAGGAAGCTCGTTGAAGTGAAATTTTCGCATCTCAGCAGGAATATGACACTACAGAGAACCATGAAGCTCTACAGGTTACCTGATGTGAGTATTTATGTTCACTTTCCTGGAGTGTGTTCAAGGCTGTGTGTTAGCTTTGATACTTTGGAGTCTTTCTATTCCCTGAAAATGACTGGAATGTTCTTCCCTCTCTCTTGAACACTTCCCCTCTCTCACCGTGTGTGTGTGTGTGTGTGTGTGCGCGTGTGTGTGTGTGCGCGTGTGTAGAGCACGCGTACCCCTGGCCTAAGGTCCATGGTGGCCTCTGACGTGAAGCAGGTAACTGCGCTCCTCCAGAGGTACCTGAGCCAATTCCACCTGCGTCCCGCCATGGGCGAGGAGGAGGTGCAGCACTGGTTCCTCCCGCAGGAGAACATCATCGACACTTACGTCGTCGAGGTAAGCCCCTCCCACCCCGACCAACAGATGGCACAAGTCCGCTGGTTTGACTCCGGCTCCGTCTCCTCTCTCTCTCTCTTCCTGGGTCAGGGTCCGGGCGGAGTGCTGACCGACTTCACCAGTTTCTACACGCTGCCGTCCACGGTGATGCACCACCCTCTACACAAGAGCCTGAAGGCAGCGTACTCCTTCTACAACGTGCATATGGACACGCCACTCATAGACCTGATGAACGACGCGCTCATACTCGCTAAACTAGTACGAGGAAGTATTCCGTCTGTCTGGTTGGTTGAGCTTTTAAGGTTTTTTTTTTTTAAAGGTTTTGGTTAATATATGACTAGTCAGGTGTCTCCATGTGCTTCTGCTAAATGCTTTTCACACCAGCGGGTTTGATAACCAGAAGGGTAATGCCATTTCGGCTGTCTCTGTCCCCACTGCAGAAAGGCTTTGATGTTTTTAATGCTCTGGATTTAATGGAGAATAAGACTTTCTTGGAAAAGCTCAAGTTTGGCATCGGAGACGGGAACCTTCAGTATTACCTTTACAACTGGAAATGTCCCCCCATGGACCCAGAGAAGGTGAGCACATCCAGCTAGAACGTTCTCCTCTTCATGGCCGAGGGGAATTGATACTGTAAAATCTGTAAATGTCTTATCCAAAGGAACTTGGAACATGCTTTGTGCTCTCGCGATGATGATGATGATGATGATGGCATATGAAGGATGAGCACTTTGGGAGGTTGGGCACATTGTTTAGTGTGTAGGGGAATTGGGGGAATGTGATGTTTGTGCTTGAGATATTTAGTTTGTGAAGGAATGGCTTGGCTATTTTACTGGTGTTGTCTTTCTCACCTCTCCACCAGGTCGGTCTTGTTCTACAGTAACCAGCTGCAGGCTGGCCGACACCAGAGGTGGGTGGCAAAGACTTAAACAACAACAAAACAAAAAAAAAAAGAAGGAAAAAAAAAACCATTTGAAGTGAATGAGTTCCATCACGCAGCTCTTGGGTGTTTTCGTTATGAGAGTTTTCTCTCGGTCTTTCTCTATACATCTGAATGTGACAAACATCAGCATCTGACCAATTTTCTTCATACTATATCAACACGCACTCTTAGGACTTTCATTTCTTAAAATGTATAAACTTTTAATGTCTTTTTATAAAATCCTCACATACACACAGCTTTCCGGTGATCGATTTAAGTCCCAAAACCTCCCCCCCCCCATTTCTTTTATTCTTTGAAGGTGCATTTAATGTATGTGTGAGAACTAGCATCCAGATATTTATTACGTTATGTGGTTTACAAGGGGTTAAATGGAACAGGGGTCAAATCCAAAATATTTACTGCGAAGCTGCTTGTGATGTCACAGGCCACAGGTGTTCCAGAGGTTAGTCAGTAAGTCCAAGGCAGATTGCTGGGTACATATGTGAGAGTGAATGTAATGTATTTTTGAAGCACAACGTGTTCTGTAGAATACGCCAGTGTGCATTTTAAAGGTCTTTCTCATGGTTTGGAAAGAATGTGAATCCTTGTTTTAAATGTAAGTTTCATGATGACATTTTAAGTGTTTGTGAAGCCAGGTGTAGTTTTCATTCCATGCACTCCTGTTTAGTTTTTTAGTTCAAACAATTCTGATATTTAGAATTGTATTTAAGTTAAATGTATGTTTTTTTAATTGTCAGTATTATTGATGATGACTCCATCCATCTCACTGCTGTTTGAAAGGTGGATAAAAAGTACGAATGGTGCATTTGTTAGCATGTCCTGGGGAATTTTCATATACAAGCACAAGAAAATGGACAAACTGAACAATCATGTGTGCGTCGTCACTTTGACGATGCTCTTCATAGCTGATGCTTTCCCAGCGCTTTTGGTTACACGCCGCCAAGAAAACCCGCTCGTTACAGAACGTAACGGATGCCACTGTTACACGGGACGTTCCAGTAGCTGATCATTTTTCAGTGGTGGAAGTTGTCCGTTTTCCTGCTTCTGTTCTAGCTCACATCAGCGACTACAGCACTCGCATCAAGAGTCTACGACAGTGCATTTAAAACAAGTGCTTTTAAAACCAAGCATACATCATGCTTATTGAAAAAGAGGGGGAGGAAAAACTACAATCATACATTTTAAATGAGCTTGTTTTTAACCAGTGGGTTTTATTCATAAGGTTCCGGGACACTTTGCAAATGTCAGGTTTGGGTAATGCTGTCCTGAAGCTTGCTGTATGAACTAAGCATGATTTTTTTTTTTTTATCCCTCCCCCTGATGTTTATGATCCAAGAATTCACAAGTCATGCTGGTGAGGACACCTGAAGTACTTGCCTTATTTGAAAGGTCGTTTTTTAACTATCAGATGTAGTTTTGAAATGACACTCAGCTTTGTCTTTCTGAAAACGATATTTTTATTGAACTCCATTGCAGGTTATTTAACAAACCTAAATGAAATTGTACCAGCACCATGTCAAAAACGGTGGCCTCCCAATTATATAATTGTTCAATATACATCAAAATATACCAGCATGGATATTTGATTCAATAAAATCATCTGAAACAAATACACGCGAATCAGTTATTCTTGCAAGTAGCGAAGTATTTTCGATGCATACAATTCCCATCACAGCCTGACAGAAAAATTACCAGTCGTTTTTGCTAAGAGTAGTTCTCAACGTGTCAAATGTATTTAAGAAACTGAAAAATCTAAGTCATCACTACAATAAATGGAAATACTGTTCAGTCATGCAACAACGATCATGTCATCGGTCACTTCCGTTTCATTTTCTTTCTCTTCGGATTCCGGATTTTGGAGGGATTAGGGATGATTTTCTTAACTTTCAGGGGCTGGAGCAACACTTCTAGCCCCCCTGCAGCTTCGGTGGAAAGTTTTCTCTTTCGCTCTTTTGCGGGATCAGCATGGGAGTCTGAAGACTGCTGTTCTCCTCCCTCTGAAGGCGGCGACAGGAGGTGCGAGTCTCCGGTCCGCTCATTTTCCAGCTCAGAGTTTCGTTCCGTGGGAACCCAGGCCACGTCGATCGCCGGTACTTTGGGTACTATAGCATCAACTGTGTCTACGAACTCGTCGGCACCTCGTTTGAAGCCCAGTGCTAGAACGCTGAATAGACCGAGAGACCCCGAAATGTTCTCACTTAAATCCGGCACCTGGCACGCTGGCACCGATCTAGTTTTACTCAGCGGGATAAGGTGACTTGTCATATGCGTGGGTTTTACAGAGCTGCATACCAGTACCAAGCTCAGTTGGTTTCTTTCCAAGCATTTGGTAACTTCGTTGATGCCGATCGCTAGTTGTTTTCTCACATCCTTGTTGGTCCAACCCCGTGATTCGGTGGTCGGTTCTCCACGCTCGAGTTGCTGAACTGATTCAACAGTGTCACCTGGTGTCACCGAGGCTGGCTCCTTATCCGTCCTTTTTTTCCATTTGCGGACTCCACTTGCGCGTCTTTTCTTAAAACCAAGCTTGTCGATTTTCTCCTTCACTGTCCTTAGAACGAACCGCGCGTGGCCCTTTTCTAGTGGCATCCATTTAAGATTGTATGGGTTATTGAAGGACGTTTTCACCGGGATGGGTTTCTTTTTCTCTTTCTTCGTTCCCTTCCCTGGCGTGGCCATACTGCTTTCAAAAGACGAAAACGAGACACCTAAAGCCAATACTACCGCATAAGGTTTAATGACTCGTCATGGTTGCCATCGTAAACCGACTGTCGTACTCTTATCTCTCTTTGGTGTAGTTAACTGGATTATTGTGTAGCAGTCATAACTCACATCGCGTTTTCACGTATACGAATCCTACTTTAACCCAATGTGTCGGTTTACGCAGCCAATGTGCAGGGCGCCGCCATTTTTGTCCTTCTTCTTTTTCATCGTCATGTGCTGCATGCTGACATGCATACTGCCACCTATTGTTTACACGTTAGATCTACACTTGGTGAACACCATGAAACTGTCCAATTTTGTAATTGTGCATAAGTGTTTAAAAGCCAGCAAAAGACTAGACGGGTATATTCGTCATGATCTGGTTTTAATATGCCCACTAATGAATGTTTCGTGAAGAGAATATCGTAGGTCAAACTGCATAAATTAATTGTCTACGGAACGGATTGAACGGAGTCTGTACGTTAAGCAGTTTGGGCTGTACTAATTGAACGGAGTTTACGTTAAGCGGTCTGGGCTGTATTAACTGAACGGAGTCTGTACGTTAAGCGGTTCGGGCTGTATTAAATGTGTGGAAGCATTGGCGTAGGAACCGGGGGGGATGTCCCACCCAATATCAGAAACAGGTAGATTTGTCCCACCCAAAAATTAAACCACAGAAAAAGCGGAAACTGTTTAA
>JAOYMR010000027.1:12620681-12643198 GCA_025802075.1 Tenebrosternarchus preto
AGCACAGTTTTGCTCAAAATATTGCAATGCACACATTATGGGTGACATACCAGAGTTCAAAAGAGGACAAATTGTTGGTGCATGTCTTGCTGGCGTATCTGTAACCAAGACAGTAACCAATGAGTAGACTAATCATAATACCTCATATTGACTCCTCACCTCTTACACATAACCCATAGTGCAGGAGAACTTGGTGGATGAGTGATGGTGTAAAACACATGGTGGATGAGTGATGGTGTAAAACACATGGTGGATGGGTGATGGTGTAAAACACATGGTGGATGGGTGATGGTGTAAAACACATGGTGGATGGGTGATGGTGTAAAACACATGCTATAGAACAGAGCAAATAGTAGTAGACTGCATATTTAAAAATATAAATTATGAAAATATTAATTCTATTATCACCATAACTAAAAGCAATAATTACACAAACTTAAGATTGAATATACGTTATTTGTACTCAGTAGCATTAGGATGTGTGAGTTATGAGCTGGTGTACTAAATTACCATAAGTTGTGTTTGTGCAAGTGTCCATGTTTTTTGGAAAGAAAAGAACCTGTAAAGGACTGGACAGAAAAACAGTCATATGTAGACATTGTGGTATTTAACAAGGTGGGTGAGATTAGAGATTAGAGCTGAATTTTGTTGTCCTCATGAAATACAAGAAAGTACAAGTTTGAACAAGGCAGCTGTTCGACTGTATTACCAGTAGGCCCATTGCCAGTGCGCGTTAAGCTTTGCAGCGATAACGTTTAGTAACAAAAGTTAATATTACCAATAGATGAGTGTATAGGGATTGAAGGTTTGTAGTACACTCTTTTGAAAACAAACTAAAGTCTAAATACTGCAAGAAGCAATTGTAGATAGATAGAGATACTTTGTTGATCCATATTGCACAAGGCAGGCACATTGGCATAGCACTAGTACCAATAAGAGTTATATTGAAAGAAGCAGTTGCTTAAATAGGTGCAATAGTTGTATTACTTACTGTCTCCCAGGACTGAAAGAAAGAAGTAACACCAGGGCAGTAATAACTTTTAATAGGGAATAGGCAGACAGAGGTTAAAGAAATAATGGATGCTATACCAGTAAATCAGATAAAGACTAAATTTATACGTGGTAGTAAAATGATAATAGGGTGTATAAAAATTGGAATAAATTGTCAAAAAAAAGAAGGCAGTGGCTGTTAGAAGGGTCGTTTGATACAGTGTCAAACGGTTAGAGAAGCAGGAAAAGATTTACGGGAGGAAAGGGAAAAAGAAAAGAGACTGATAATATTATAGGCATTTGAGAGAGAAGCATGCGGGCCCAAGGGGGAGACAAGGACAGACGGTAATAATAAGTTCAACTTATATAGTGCCTTTCACAAATCCAAGGACGCTTTACTTAAAAAATGTGCAGAGGAGTGAAAAGTTTTGAGGAGCACTTTGAAGGACAGATTAGAATAGTCATGTAGTGGTTGATTGAGAGAGTCCATAGTTTTGGAACAGTGGCACTGAAAGTCATGTATTTGAAATGGCAAGAGGTCCAGTGCCAGGAGATACAAGTAAGCAAGAGAGACTATAAGGGTGAAGAAGCTCAGAGCAGTAAGGAATAACACATTACATCTTGCCTACAGGAAACCAAGAGAGGCCCACATATTATGCGACAGCAGTAGAATTGGCCAGCAAGTTTAGAGTTAAATGTATTCTGAAGAGTAGTTCAGTTGTCAGAACAGGGTAACAGTGAAGAGATAACAGAAGATGAGGGAGAGGAGCCCAGAACTGAACCACAGCCAAGTAATAAAACCACTGGAGCAAGGTCTAGGAATTAATAGACATAAAAAAGGGAACAGATAGCCCAGACACTCCACCTCTAGAGTTAGACATCACACAGATTATTCAGAGAATGGCAGTGAAAGTGGAAGTAGTGATGAAAGGAGAGTGAAGTGGAATCCAGACAGAGTGACAAGAAAATACTTTGAACTAGTACCAATGAAAAGTGAATACTTTGGTCTTTAAAGAATTACAATGACAAGGAAAAATACTATAATACTTAAAGACTTCAAGTAGGAATTGATCATAATAGAATTGAACTAGGCAGAGTCTGACACTCACAGGCACAGGGACAGACAAGCATGGGAGCAATGGGACAGACAAACAAACAGTTACATCAGCTCGTAAGGGGACAGACTCCCTGCCATACGGGGATCACCTCCCTCTCCCTCGTGTCTCGAGGTCCCACATCGACAGGCCCTAGGGGAACGCGCTTGAGCAGGCTCCTGGTCCTTTATCTCCATCTTCCCTTCACAGGCAGGGGATGGGTGAGTTCTGTAGGGCTGCCCAGGAGGAGGCCCTTCCTTCTCGAAGTCCATCCTTGTCTTGGTCTCTTCATGAGTTATAGGCTTCACCTACATGAAATTGATAACAATAACATGATGCACATTCAGATGACACACCCATGACACACACAAACACGGGACAAGGGAGGATCGAGGGCAGACACTGTAGGCCAAATGCTGGTCTCTGCTCATCTACCCCCACTGCTATACATAAGATTAATAAGAACTAGTATAGTCAGGTCACTGGCATCAGTGTTTAGTATAAGATCATTCAGGAATTTTTCAGGATGTCTCAGTGAGACCTCATGTCTGTGCTACCTTCTGGCTCTCTCTTTTTAGCTAAGCTGTTACAGCTTGTCCAAAGCCTAACCCTGAAGAAGAGTTCCTGCTTGACTGCCATCTGTCATGAAGGAGACCATCACCCCTTGAAGGAGAGGGCAGTGTGATGGAGACTGTACCTCAGGAAAGTATGTGTGCTCTGGCTACCATGTCAGAGATCTGGCATTTCGGTCTTGTGTATGTTTGCCATTGGGAAGACCTGGATTTGAGACATTCTTATGGTAACTGGGTATATTTAAGCTGTATAATAGCAGCTCTATATACCTTGTTTTTAGAACTGTCCTCCAGATGTACTTATTTAACTGATTTTCTTCTTTGCTTGAGCCTGTGTGTGTGTGTGTGTGATCCTGCCTCTGCCTGGTTGTAGTACTTCAGGATCTGAAGCCAATGCAAGATCTTCTTGTGGTGCCCCTAATGTAGTCTTAATTATTTATCTCATTTACGTGTACCACTCATTCTTTTTCTGCAGTAATTTACCAATCTTCACTTGATCCTTTATTTTTTTTTGTTTTACTTTTCTTAACATTTTATTCAAAAATGAACATCAAAAGGTAACACCATAATGGAATGTTCCCACCCCCCATATATGTATATTATGCTAACATTGCAGTTTTGCATTTAAGCTGTTCATTGCGTAATTGATACCAAGATTTGGTACAGACTTTGTTATTACATGGAATTGAACTCATTTTATTATATATGTATGATCTAGTATATGATGAGACTAAACTGATTCAAAACATCATGTTATACCCTGAATATATTTTTAATGATTTTGCTTTCAATGTCACAGTACACTTGCAATATCCAAGACAGCAGCATTTCCAATCAAATGATGACATTTCTATTATGAACCTTCTGTGCTTGGCAAACATTGGAGCTGCTTTGAAAATTCAAGCCAACGTGTGCAAGGCCTGAGCCTTTTTATTTGTAAGAACTGTAGTAGTTAAGTAATGACAGGCTGAACATTGGCTGAGCTAAACGACAGCCAATATACTGATAGTTTCCTAGGGGGCAGGCTTCCCCTTTCAAAATCTCAATTTTAACTAAAGAAACAGAGACTGAAACTTTTCTTTATAGAAGGACACTTATATAAAAACAAGTGGCTCCACCCTGTGGTGTCGTATTGTGGTGATGTTTCTGCACCCTAGTGGAGAAACGTTTACTGATACTGAACATCTAAAGTTTCAGCGATTAATAATGAAGCAGATCTACTGCTAATGCAACTTCAATTTTTTAAAATATTACCCATATTTGCAGTAGATAAATGACTTATAAAAGCATTAAAATGTATTTGTGAGCACTTATAAATGAATGAACTCACATGTTGCAGCTTACATGTAGTCAGATTTGTGGTCTGCTATCACTGTTAAATATAAATGTTAAATGTTTAATTGTTTCCAGACTGTTTGACAGGAACAAGTTGTACTCATTATAAGGGAAGACCAGGGCTGGCTCTGCAGGTGGGTTGGTAAGTTATGACTCATTGAATCTTCATACCCACAAAAGGACACTAAAGCTATGTTGTACTCTATGTTGTACTCCAGTAGACTAGTAGTAAAACCAGCCTTTTTTAGTTGTTGCTGGTTTAAGGTATTTTATGGCTTATTTTAAAAAGCAAAATATGAAGGACACGAAGGCATCATCTTAATAGAGTAGTGTACTTTGCACTATACTATACTATCATTAGGCAGTGGTCTGTGGTCCTGCATGCAGCAATTTTGTTGAAAAGATGAGAATTCGTTATTTTGGGTTGTGAGTAAGATGAGATTTTCTAGTTTGATTTTCAGTCTTCTCCCTACCACCCTTGTGAAAACTTATTTTGTTACTGCATTTATCAATAGGGTGCTGCCTTCCCATGAAATGCTGTCTGTTTTGTGTTATCTGCTGCAAAAACCAAAAAAAAAAACAAACTATTTTGATTATTATGATTCTATCTACCTATTCATATCTGCATACTATAATATACATCGAATTGCATTTATTGTGCAAAATTCCCAACTTCCCTGCATGTTCAACTGAGATCCCTTATGTTTTTAATAACAATATGTACATTTCCATTAGGTTTTTACATTTAATGTTTTGTTTGAATTTCCATTAATTTCATTATACATCTTTTTATACAAAGACACAATCATACTTTTAATTGTTTATATTTTCACATTGTAGTTTATTGCATTTCACTGTATTCTTATTTTATTTGCTTGATTTTCTTAGTAAGTTCTTTTAACTTAGCAGTGTTCTCTGTTTTAACTGTGACACACCTTGAAATAACAGTAACATGAAACTGTGTTAGCTGAACAGATTATATGCATGATTATTATTATTAGTGTTGTTGCTCACCTAATTTCATATCCAGTCAAAAATGTAGTGGCAATTGTCATACTTCACCATGGTCTTATGTTGCAAATATTTACTGGATTGTCAGTGATTTTTCATTTCAGTGTCCTTTCATAGATGTGAAAATGGAGACTATTAAAAGCTCTGAGATTGATTCAAATAAAGAGTTTCAGGAGTTTCCCTTCCAATGTTTTTCATTATTTTTGTACATGAAAGACAAATAGTTAAAGAACAGCCCAGTGTGTTTTGTTACAGAATATTATACTTCATTTCAGGAGAAAAAAGCCCTGCAGCAGCACAAAGAGGGGCCTATTGTGTATATACAAAGACACAAACAGAGATGCATTCAGATACTCTCACTCAGTCTCACTCTCACACACACACACACACACACACACACACACACACACACACACACACACTCACACTATTTATTCCTTAGACTCTGTATAGAAAGTACATGGCAGACAAGTCAAGTCTCTGAATGCTACTGAGATGGCAGAAAATGATTTAGATGTAAAAAAAAAATTAAGTTTTACTTTGTTTATGTAGTTTATTTTACACCTCATGCATCATGCGGACTGCACTACGGAATATTGAATAACCATTTTTCTCCCACAATTTTTACCTCATGATCAACAGAGGGCGCTATTACATTGTACATCATCTCTTCTCTGACAGATTCAATTTATGAGCTAATTACTAAGCCCTTTCTTACAAGAACTAATGTGTTAATATGGGGAAGACGTGGAACTCTGCCAGGAATCAGGTCTGCATGACTGGCACTGTACTGTATAAAATACTGCCAATAACGAGGACCACCAGAAAATATCCTTGTCATACATACTTATTCTAAAGGAACAGTTAATGGGGTATTGTACTATGCAGTTTACATAAAGTAGATTTATTATCTCCTTAGCGGGCTTCTGCCATTGTTCGATCCAATAGCTCTCAGTTAGTGGTTATCATTCATCTTTAATGATGCCTGAATTATGGTTGCGGAATTTGATGCCTGCAGAAGATTCTTCACAAATCCCTGACTGGGGTATTAGTGAATAACTGCTTATCTCTACGCCTCATAAACAGTAGCCTACCTATATCCCTTTAATGAAACATTGCATCTCTAATCGTTACTACTTTTCTCTATTCATTGGACTTGAACGCACCCTCCCACCTCTGCCTAAAGGCAGGCGCCCCGCCTCTATTTTTCGATTAAAACACACCCCTTCGGCCGTGGTCAAGACAGACTTACATGCGACAAGCGACTGCGAAGACCACAACGTGTACAAGAGCACGAGGTTGGCCAAGCCGAAGACAAGAGCGCAAAAACTTTTTAAAGCCTCGGCAAATAGGTTCATTAGATTGCAATTGGTGGACTAGTTGCGTTCGAGTGCACGAGGATTAATCATCCAGCACATCGTGGCTGTCAACGATTTGGCATGCTGGAGGGCTAAAGAGGACAGAATTGAACTCCTGCTTTCGCACAGAGGTATATACATTTAATTACAAAAATTACAATTACGTAAATTCCTTGAACTGTCAGACATTAGATTTTCCAGTGGCAAAGCCTAGATAACATTAATTAAGCGACACGTCGGGAAGCCTACGTGTAAACTGCCGCGTTACCTGCAAGCCATGTATCTATGCTACAGGCATAGGCATTTTTAAATCGAAAACCTTTCTCACTAAAAAGTTTCAAATTGGAAAACGCGTGATTATGAGCACTTAATCTAAAGCATGCGAACGTAGTCCACAGTCTACGGTGCTTTACAAACAATGAATTAGAACCATGGTTCCAAATTATGTTTTCCAATGGATAAATTGCCGCTTTAGGTTATGAATCATTTTGTTGTCATAAACCTATTCGAGTTCTGCATAATTCATTTGTTGTATGTCTCGTATATTGTCTATTATTTGAATATACATTTAGGCTAGCTATTAAAAAAATGCTATTGGTATGTGGGGTATCCTACAACGGTAATACATTGTAATAACGGAGTTTTTGTATATAATTTATTTAATCCCTTGTTATTGGGTAATATTTGATTTTATCCGACACGAGTCATCTTTTCTTGTAAGAGGCTGTTATAAAAACAGTGTTGCCGAATGATTTGGATTATGTCAGCACTGTGGCTTTTGCTGTCTATCCCAGCTGTGCCCAGTTTAAGTGAATTATCAAATGGCATAAGGTGCTATGTATCAACTTTGCTGGCGTCTTTAATGTATTTAGTTCGGTTACGGACTACCTTTGGGTCCGCAGAGCCATTAACGAAAACACAATTAAATCCGCCCCGAAGGGACGCTGTCAGCCGGTAAGGACCAAGGGACGCGTATCGGTTACATGGAAATTACCCCTGATTGGATTTGAATGCGCAATATATAGGCAAACAGATGGTAGCCGGTGACATTGACATACTTAATGATGACTCTGCGCTCAGTGGTCGTCTGTTCCTTGGTTTTCTCTTGACTATGCGCAGTAGATTGGATGTTTACTTTTACAAGTTTTTCATCTTCTTTTCCTTTCTTTTTTCCTCTTTTCCGCATTTGAACACCTGGCAATGATTAAACTCGCTGACATTCCAGGCGGCTAGACATCAGAGACAGATGCAATGGTTCTTATGTGTGTTTGCAGAATGACATCATGTTCTGTTGTGTTTTCATGGTCTGACATGGCTCTCTGTGGATTTTTGCTCATATCGATTATTTCATTTAGTGACATGTGACTCACTCTAAACCTACGTTGCAAGTATCTGCAAGACAAAATGTTCTTTGCACCAGATCAGAGGACAAGCTTTTAAATGTCAAATTATTTAAAGTGGTCTTTGTACGCTATTGTGTGAACTCATTTAACAAGTTTGTAAATACTAACTAAAAGTTCCAGTTCCTTCTTAACTCATCAGTGAAACAGTTTTCACTCTTGAGAAGTAATCTGTTGTAACTAACTGTTGCTGCTCCTCTCACAGGATTCAATGAAAATGTCTGTCTGTGTACACGAGAACCGCAAGTCAAGGGCCAGCACGGGCTCCATGAACATGTACCTTTTCCACAAGTCCTCCTATGCCGACAGCGTCCTAATGCACCTGAATGCTCTGCGGCAGCAGAGGCTCTTCACCGATGTTTTGCTCCACGCGGGGAGCCGCTCTTTCCCTTGTCACCGGGCCGTGTTGGCTGCCTGTAGCCGGTACTTTGAGGCAATGTTCAGTGGTGGGCTGAGAGAGAGCCAGGCTAAAGAGGTGGACTTCAGAGACTCCATTCACCCAGAGGTACTGGAGATCTAATAGTTCCATATTTTATCTTCACTACCTCATTGCTGTACTAATTTGTACTATATTATCTATATTATCAGTTGTTGCTCTTTTATTTGTAGATCTGATGCTTTAACTTGAGCCTGTAAACTAATAATTCCACTAATACATAATTGATGTTAAATATACATGCAAAATCTTAAGGATTTATCAAATTAACATTAGTGTTGCTCTCTGTCAACCAGGTGCTAGAACTTCTTTTGGATTATGCTTACTCTTCTCGCGTGGTAATCAACGAAGAGAATGCTGAGTCTCTGCTGGAGGCTGGAGACATGCTGGAGTTCCAGGACATTCGTGATGCCTGTGCTGAGTTCCTGGAGAAGAACCTTCACCCATCCAACTGCCTGGGCATGCTCCTCCTGTCTGATGCTCACCAGTGCACCCAGCTGTCCCAGCTCTCCTGGAGTATGTGCCTCAGTAACTTCCCAGCCATCTGCAAGACAGAGGAGTTCCTGCAGCTGCCCAAGGACATGGTGGTCCAGCTGCTCTCACACGAGGAGCTGGAGACGGAGGATGAGCGGCTGGTCTATGAGTCGGCACTCAGCTGGGTGAACTATGACCTTGAGAGACGACATTGCCACTTGCCTGAGCTGCTGCGCACCGTACGCCTTGCCCTCCTGCCTGCCATCTTCCTCATGGAGAATGTCTCCACAGAGGAGCTTATCAATGCACAAGCCAAGAGCAAGGAGCTGGTAGATGAGGCCATCCGCTGCAAACTTCGCATTCTGCAGAATGACGGCGTGGTTAACAGTCCTTGTGCTAGGCCGCGCAAGACTAGCCATGCCCTCTTCCTGCTTGGTGGCCCTACCTTTATGTGCGACAAGCTCTACTTGGTGGATCAGAAGGCCAAGGAGATCATCCCAAAGGCAGACATTCCCAGTCCACGTAAAGAGTTCAGTGCCTGTGCTATTGGCTGCAAAGTCTATGTGACAGGTGGCCGGGGCTCGGAGAATGGTGTGTCCAAGGACGTTTGGGTATATGATACTTTGCATGAGGAGTGGTCCAAAGCAGCTCCCATGCTAATAGCTCGATTTGGTCATGGCTCAGCTGAACTTCGCCACTGCCTGTATGTGGTTGGGGGGCATACAGCTGCGACTGGTTGCCTTCCAGCATCACCCTCTGTCTCCTTGAAGCAGGTGGAGCAGTTTGACCCAGTTGCCAACAAGTGGAGCATGGTTGCACCGCTGCGTGAGGGCGTTAGCAACGCAGCCGTGGTCAGTGTCAAGCTCAAGTTGTTTGCCTTTGGAGGAACGAGCGTGGCTCACGACAAGCTGCCCAAGGTGCAGTGCTACGACCCGGTGGAGAATCACTGGACGGTTCCAGCATCCTGCCCACAACCATGGCGCTACACAGCGGCTGCTGTTTTAGGGAACCAGATCTTCGTGATGGGGGGCGACACCGAGTTCTCTGCCTGCTCGGCCTACAAGTTCAGCAGCGAGACATACCAGTGGACTAAAGTAGGTGACGTTACGGCTAAACGCATGAGCTGCCAGGCGGTTGCCTCGGGCAACAAACTGTATGTTGTTGGCGGCTATTTTGGAACGCAGCGCTGCAAGACGCTAGACTGCTATGATCCCACGTTGGATGCCTGGAACAGCATAACCACTGTACCCTATTCACTAATCCCTACTGCCTTCGTCAGCACCTGGAAGCACCTCCCAGCCTGATGGCTCAATGCCTTCCGTCTGTCCCAAGCTTCTTTTTTCTTATGAGGTGGGTATACTAGCCTAAAAGAGACTTGACCAGACAAATTCAGCTGTAAACATAGACACCCTTAAAAGTACATTCCTAGCAAAGCATTCATGAGCTGATATGTTGAAGTTTAGTTCCATGAAGAAGTTTTATGAAGAAACAAACTTGAAATAATTATTCCCCAAAACACAAGGGAATTCCAGTAAATTGGTTTAATGAGGTGTGTCAAGCCACTGTCAGCTAAGGTCATGAACCTGTTAAAAAATCTGTTAATGGATTGTTTTTCAAAGATTAATTTTTAGCTTCTAACAGGATAAATTGTGTTGTCACGTAACCCTTTCCTCAAAATATGTGATGGTGAAGTGGTGCTCATCACTGATTTTATTTTAAAATCATTTGAACTTTATTTCTATATTTTCTTTCTTGTCTGGAGTGTTTCTGAGTGTTTTACATTTGGCAGGTGGCTTTCATACCTTAATAGGAAAAAAAGCAACAACATACTATTTCAATCATGCTACATAGGTAGGTGCATGTAATGTTAGGAATCCTGCCAAAGGTATTGGTATAGCATGGAACACTTGCCCAGATGGTAGAATGAGCAGCAGACCCCCAGAGAGGCGAGGACGTCGTTACCCATTACACTATACCAATCACAATTCATCAGAATATATGATTTATTGTTACCATGAACACTGTTTACATTCAAGTGTACTTTCTGTAGACATATACCACCTAATTCTTGATTACCTCCTCTTTGTGTTCAACAGGAGCAACATGATTAGATCCTTGGTCATTTTGGGAGAAAATATGTTTAAATATTAGCCAGATCAGACAGTTTGCACATTAATTCTTAATTCTGTCCTTATGCCTTTTTAAAAATCTAGTTTAGTTTAGTTTCACTAGTCATTATTAGATTGCATACAGTTATCAACTGGATCTCTGCATTACTTTATTTGGTTTTTAGGGTGTTTGTTAGAAGTACACTGTGATGATTTTGGACAGTTCAGCCTCCAGAGTTGTACAGCTGATCTTAATGCCTGAATGTTTAGGTCATTGCAGGGTTGTCTTGGACAAAGGGACCCAACATGCCAGCATATATTCCTCAGTACTGGTATGTGCTTTGATTCAGGTGTGTGTGTGTGTGTGTGAACATGCATGTATGTGCTGGTTGGCCATTACAGAGGCTATGCTATCAGATCTGCTTCCAGCTTTGAAAGGCAACACTGTGAGTGAAACAGATAGAGAAAGGGGCGGAGACACAGTTTCCTCTTTCTGCTATTCATACATGACAAAAGCAGCAAGCGCTATGTGCTGCATTTGAAGTTCATAGTGTGTGTGTGTGTGTGTGTCAGACATAAACTTGACATAAATTTAGATACAGTCATATCTGAGGTGTGTGTGTGTTTGGGAGGTGTCTTTTGGGATGCCTGGATGAGTTATGAGTGTGCAGTGTGGTGTGTAGTACCAAGGGTAATTGAAACAGAATAGAAGATTTTTATTGTCCCTGAGGGGGAAGTTGGTCTAAGGGTGGAGAGAGGAGGGAAGGAAAGATAGTGAGAATGAGAAAAGAGGGAAGGAAAAGACAACAGAGATGGAGAGAAACAGGGGAGAGAGAGAGAGAGAATGATGGGACAGTTAGATTAATGTTGTACATTTCAATGTGTAACATGCTGGAAGGTATAGTCCAGAGTTCAGTATCTGTACTGACTGTATGCTCTTGTACTACGTTCAACTGTGTGTAGTGGCAGAAAGTCCTAAAACAAACAAATGGGGATTTATAAGAACACACACATGTGAGGGGAAAGTCAACAAGACCATGTGGTGTTTATTTGAAACACATATAAAAGCCAAGCACATCAATGTTTTTAACCAGCTGAATTTGCATTGGACCCCAAACCAAATCTGAATTGAAAACTGACTGTTGACATTACCAGTGTGAAACACCGTGTTGTTGTCGTGTTTAGAACGTATTGGACACCAGAGCTCATTATAAGCCTATACAATCTTCCACACTCAATCCCTGAATGTGCCATAACCATCTGCAGTTAATCTTAAAGAAGGGGAATCTAATAGTAGAGATGTAGGGAAGTAAGTTCAACATGGCCACATACACAAAAAGAAATCTCAGAAACCCTCGCCATGAATATCCGAGCAAGACATGTTCATGGGAAACACAAACACAGAGAACATGGATGTGATAAGTTAAATATCCCATCCTTGCACAGCCTTTTCCTGTTGCATCTCAGCACTCGTGACCTGCCTGCTTAGCTCATCTGGTTATGACAACGAGGATGAATTGTACACTCAAAGGGATCCTTGATGTGTCTCGGGACCTCTGGGTCAGCAGACCTAAGAAAATTGCACTTGGCCCCCTTCACTAGACCCGTTCACATGGAAGAGATAACAGGAAACGGGGAGAAAGACTGACTCAGCTTTTGTTGAGTAGGGGAAGTGAGAGGCTATCAAGAAAACTTACTCCATTTCTGACACCAGTCGCACTCCCCTCCCCTCCGTCCAGGGTTGGAACATTCATCTTTGCTTCTCAAAGGTCTTAGTGACCAAAGCCTGCACATGTGTGGGTTTTGAATGCTGCTCACCTCGACTGAGCAGATAATTTCTTTTCTCTCTTGGGACATTCCTATGCATTTAAATGGCCATGAAGTGTTCTTAAAAGCTGTTCTCCACCCTTCACCCCCCCCTGTAAGAAGTAAATGGGAGATGGCTCACTGCTGGCTAGAGGAGTGGGAGGAGAGAGAGGAAGAAAGGAGGATGAGAAGAGAGGGGGAGGACTGGAGAAGGGAGGGTAAACAAAACTTCTCTCTAATTTTTTAACCCCTCTTGCAGACTTTTTCCATTTACTATCTCTCTCGCATGGGAACTTTTATAGGAATCCCCCCTCCCTCCTCCAAACACACAGACACACATACATATACACACAGTGTTCACAGTTTACTTTTTTCATTGAGAAAAGACAGGGACCGTGATGGGCTTCCCAAAACCAGTTTGTTTGAAACAGCACCTACATGCATAACAAGTCCGTTGTAATTAGTCTTGTTGACCTTGAGCCAGGGGTCAAAAGCCACATATTCGCCCTTGTGCTTTAGGACACACTAACCAGTTAGTGCGCTCATACTCTCATACTGCTTGCCATCAGAGTGGTATATTTTGGTAGAAACGAAATCAACTGCATCACTTCAAGTTTGCTCTGCCGAATATCACAGATACAAAATGAGCGATATCATAGTCATAAGCTAGTTTGCAAGTGTGTGTGTGTGTGTGTGTGTGTGTGTATGAGGCATGTCAGGCATGCACTGGAGACTGCACAAGAAGGGGGAGGTGATCAGGCCAAGCCCTGCTCCGCTGACAAGCAGCTGTATGCTGTGTTAAAGCAGGACTCATGCTCCAGGGAGCGCTTTGTCTCCAGAATGAGCTCTGGGGTAGCGCCATATACAATGAGTGTATGGATCGAGAAATGGATGGCTAGATGGATGGGTAGTTGAATGGGTGTGTGGGTGTGCAGTTTAACCATAGAGTTTAGATTCCCTGCTTTCTTCTCAGGCTCTTATAAGCATGCTTGCTAATTGCTATAAAGACTAGGATTTGACCTCAGGGCTCAGCTAATTTTCACACTGACGGGAAATCATTTTTCCAAGTGTTCAGTTAAAGTGCTTGTGAGAAAGGGATTAAAGAGCAGAGAGAGAGAGAGAGAGAGAGAGAGAGAGAGAGAGAGAAACAAAATAACAAGTAGCATCTTCTCTTGGTTTTCTTTAAAGTTGGAGGGAGGGAGGGATGTGAGATTGAGACAGAAATGCACTCTCACCTTTGTGAAATTGAAATTGAAGTGAAATTGTCACATTAATATACCAAATGGAATATACTACATTTTCCTAGTTTGTTCTAGGAGCAGGAAACACAGCAAGATGTGCAGCAAAATGAGAGTCAGTGCCCCTTCCCCATTACTACTCATAATAGTAATAATAGTACTCATAATACTCACACCAAGCCCTACACACGCACAGTCTGGTAGTAATAATAGTAATAATAGTACTCATAATGCTCACACCAAGCCCTACACACGCACAGTCTGGGCTAAATATGTTTGCATTATCACTAATCATTATTTTTGCTGAAGTTGCTTTTATTAATGCAGCTACTAATCAGCTTTTGAATATGGTTGAGTTCATTTTCTTAAACTCAGTGCATTGGCAATATTGTACTAATACAGCCATCTTGGCTAGAGAGAGAGAGAGAGAGAGAGAGAGAGAGAGAGAAACAGATATGAGGGAAGAAAAAAGAGGGAAACGAGTGAAATGAAGGAATGGTGATCAGCTATCACCATTGGTCCATGTGTTACTGCTTATTTGCCCCGCCCTAGAAGCCCTAGAAGCCCTAGAAAATAGCTTTGACTCGACTGAAAAGAGAAAAGCAAAAATCATTTTAGCCTTTGTCACCATGAAGTCCAGTAAAATATTGAACTGTAAATGAATTCCCAATGAAGAACTGCTGAAACAGCACCTTAGCCACCCAAGGACTACCACTCTGAAAAGTGAATAGTAATTGTAGCTGATTGTAGTAGTGTAGTACTGAACTATAGTAATTGTAGCTGATTGTAGTAGTGTAGTACTGAACTATAGTAATTGCTTACAGTTTTGAGTTTGTGCAGTAGCTCTCGTTCTTAAATCTCAGTTAAGACCTTTCAGAGATCTTCTCACAAACCATCAGCATAGATCCACTGCCTGGCTGAGCACCATAACAGCAGATTGAATCATGGCACGAGTGGAGTTAGGACCCTTTTTTGTGCTTTTGGAAGAGGAGGCCAGTTTCCTAGCTGTTACTGAGGTGACATGGTGACTTGAATGAGCATGGTGCACTGTGTTTCCTGTGTTCTCTGCTACTCTGCCCCAGGGGTTATACACTGGGTCCTTGGTCGGACAGGTGCGGGTCTGTGACCCGTCCCTCTCCATCTGTTTGTCCTCGAGGATGACAGGAAAAGAGAGCAAACAAATGGCCAGGCTCAGGATTGAGCGTCTGGAGTTGTTATTCTTTCCTGGAGTGCAGGGCCGGATGTGAGCGTGTGTAAGTCTGTGTCTGAAATGGAAGCGTTTTTGAAAAAGGTCCATTTTTTTAGGGGTTGCTTTAGCAAAATTCTGATTGGTTCAATCTAGATTGTGACTTTCTTATCTTACCAGGAAAAAAGCAGCTTCAGAATGTGTTACTATGCAAAATTGCTTAGTGTGTTTAAACTACAGTGTGTTCTGATGTCTGTGTTTGTCTCTTCTCTTTACAGATTTCCTGTTTTCCCATTGTTGTTGTTGTCTACTGTGAAGATTTTCACCTTCTTGTGCAATTCCATCAAGAAACATTTTTCTTCTATTAAAAGCTCTACTTTGATGTTTAAGATATCCAGCAAAGAAGCTTTTCTTTCTCCTGCTGCAAGTTAACAAAGATGTGCTTCAGAAAACCATCAGCTTTGAGACCTTTGCTTAACCACTGCAGCGGCATCTCGTCTTTGTGGCTCCTCAGAACGTTGTGGCTGCCACGACAACTGAATGAACCCATCTCTGCTCTTCTGTACAGACTAGTCAGCATCTCGCATGTTAGCATCATATCCATTGTGTCTGTGCGTATTGTCCATTTATACCATGCTGAGGCTAAAAATAGACTTTGTGCTTCAGAAAACGTGGGTGGCTTTAAAGAGCAACCTGAAAGGAGAGAGAGTGCTCCAACATGTGACTACAGACTTTAAGGACAGAAAGCTGAAAACTTCTCCAACTTCTATGTTTTTTCCCCAATGTTTTTTCTCATTTCTTGTCAAAAATGTCAAAAAGATGGTCTCTCCAGCTCCAGTATTGGAGAGCAGAGATGGAGAGAGGCTCCTTTAACCGGAGAAGGCACCGCCTGTCCTGTTCTCACCCCCCTAAAGCATGAGACAGAGAGACAAACATGCTTGTCACTCATGCTTCTGTCAGTGCAGCAGCGGGTTGATTCTGCCCAATTCCTGACAAACAGACCTCAGCAACCTGGTATGAAACTGGCTGTCAGAATGCATCCTAAGGCAAGCCACACACCAGCTGTGTGTGTGCGTGAGCGCATGTGTGTGGAGAGCACCAGCATGTCCCAGCATGTCGTCCTGAGTGAGAGTCCAGCTGACAATATTCATCCTTTTATCTTACAAAAAAACAACAACAGCAACAACAACAACAACAAAAAACACAAATAAATGAATGGAGCATGCCTGTTGTGGAATGAACGAATAACTGAATGAGTAATAAGAGACAATATCTTCTCAGCAGCACCTCATGATCTCCACACATGAAAACAGACTGATCGTTCCATTGGCGCAAAGCTAGGTGGTTCATGGGAGAACCTTAGCCTTGTTATAAGGTGGTGAGTTGTTCTATTCTAGCACATATGGCCATAGTAAATGTGAAAGACAGAATGATAGAAGGGGGAAAGAGAGAGAGAGAAAAAGAGAGGTGAGAGTCAATCTGTCTGCTGGAGAGAGAATGTAGTCTCCATGGCAACAAGAACAACCTGAACTGAAAAAAAACGTTTTTTTTTCTGAAGAAAGAAACTGTCAAGACCATTGAGTGTCTATTCAGTCTTAATTTATGGGATTTTCTACAAGATTTTATTTTAATTCTTAATTTTAAGAATTTCTGTATTTATTAATAATCTGCTTGCATACATATCCAGGTGTACAGAAGCTGACAAGTGTTTGTGCTACGCATGGCCCATATTGCTCTATGTTACTTAAAAGCTGCTCTTTTGCACATACATATCTACATCATGCTGTTTTGGTTGTACTGGTACAGAGCTTCTAGGACTCCTTAGACCTCTAGCTCATCCAATCTAAAAACTGGGCTGTGGGTCATTGCCTGGATAAGAATGGGAGGAATGATGTAGCAGGATCAGATTACCCAGGAGGCAAAGGGTCAGTCTGCAGGTGGGAACTGAAGAGGGAAGGGTTAGGTGGGAACTGAGACAGGGAATCGGTCAGAAAGGTTGCTATTGTGTTTGAAGGACCATCGTTTTTTAACAAATCTGCTTATGCTAGCAATTTGTATGGTATAATCAGACTGTTCCATTGTAAGATATAATCAGACCATTCTGCTGTAAGATATTAACCACTTTAATCAGTGTTTGGTTGAATTATCCGTTTAAGACCTCTATTTGACAGGCACAGCACAGCATCTAAATGCCAAATGGGGGTCGGCCCGCCCCCTTGATGACCCTTCTTTATCAGTCACTTTGGCAGTGCTTAGAAACGATCTGACCTGGCATCAGTATTGAATGGTGAGGAAGCTATGGCATCATTTGAGAGATGTCGAGTCTGCAGCTGCTCCCAGATCAGCTGGAACAGTTGATATCCAACATAGGTGTCACTCGCAGCACAGTGTGGGGTGTTAATTGTTATCAGACGGCACTGTCTCAAGGGGTGCCCATTAGGCTAATCTAAGATCACATCTGTCTTCTCAAACCCTGGATTATGCGGTGTAGGAGACATGGTGAGGCGGTCCTCAGATCAGTGATCTGTCCACATCTGTAAGCAGAATGAAATGGAACTGATCTGCAACATGGCCTTGGCAATGAGGACAAAGATGATACAGAAAATTGTGCTCCATTTAACTCTCAAAAAGACCATTTCTAAAGGCGATGTCTACGCAAAGGCAGACAGACTATGGTGCTTTTTTAGCGATGTGCGATTCCTCTTGTGAGACTGTGCTCCAGCTAAGTGCTAAAAAACGGTTTGCTTATGCTGAGATGTTCATGAAAATCCCAAAGCCAGCGTCTGAATAGTGTCCTGTATGCTTTTTCAACATAAAGTTAATGATCTCAAAAACAATAGCAACCATTTAGCTCCTTATAGAATGAACTTAGCATGTGTGTTAGTAAAAGCATGTATACAAACAGAAGGATAGGGTCAGAACCTGACAGAAAAAGGGAAGGGCATCAACTTGGGGGATCAAGCTTCACATTCTTTCCCAGACCCTTTTCTCTTTCCCACCTACTCATTTTTTGATGGAATTGTTATAGGGAATTCCTGCATACCCTCGTGTCTCTGAGATCCCCCAGCTTAGAGCCAGCACCTCAGGTCCCTTTTTCTAGAACACTGAACACACAAACCTCTCACCAATCAGATAACCCTTCTTACACCTTCTCAAGTGCCGTTGCCTGGGTAATGGTCAACAATCACCTCCCACTCCACCACCGTTTGACCTGTTAGCTGTTGAGTGTTTTGTTTTTCTTCTCTCCCCCTCCTCTTTTTCCTCCAGCTGACCTTCTCGTGCTCGACTTCCCAAGATCACCCGGGGTGAAGGGGTTGGGGAGGGAGGGGGGAGGGTGCTATGTCACAGGCCTGCGCGTGGCATAAAACTCTTTAACCGCCATATGCCTTTGTCAACGGATACATCGCTGGGATGCCGTCGATGTTTGCCTGCACTGCTCTGTTCTATATGTCTTTGCCTATCTTGTTTTGATATTCTGTTGCTCTGTCTCAGCCACAGCAGTTAATGTTATTTTGTACAAGTGATTTTTTTCACAATGTGAAATTCATGGCAAAATAAACATAAGAGTTTTTTCCTCTTGATTGTTAAAAAAATCTGTTGAGTTTTTGTTCAGTGTTTCAGTGTTTACAAAATGCCAAATATGATGATTTCAATATGTCCAAGTATTCCGGTACACATTTTAAAACTGACAGCTTGGATCATCTCTCTCTCTATATATATTTCTTCTTCTCATTCATAATTTATTTCTCAATGCAGACACAAGAATGAAAAGTACAACAGTTGTTCATTCCAGCACACCCTACTTGAACAAAACTAAAAGAAGTTCTCATATATCTACATAGCTTTTTACAACAAGCAGGAGCCATATTGTCTCCAGAAAGCCATTAGAATGGGCTTGTGTTCTTATGAGCATGGCTTTAATGTGTAGGAGAGGCAGAAATCACTTTATCTCTGTGTACATGGGTCCATGTGTCTGCATGTGCCTGTGTGTGGCATAAGAGCAACCACCCCTACATAGCCCATCAGATAGTTTGCCTTTTACACTGCTGTTGCCGTGGCAACCCTTCCCTTTATCTCCAAGCTGTGGGGGCTGATTTAGACCAGGAGCAGTTTAAAAGCACCTCATTTACTCATGTTCCTTCCTCTCTCACTCACTTTATGCTACTACTCTCTCCCACTCTCAATTTTTTTCTCTCACTGAATTTGCTTCAAGAGTCTTTTTTCTTAAGGTCTTAACATATTCTTTAAGTAATCTTTCTGTACTTTCAGTTAGTCAAAATATATTTTATATATCTTTGTAATGTTAGACACACACTATCACACACACACACACACATTTGCACACACAGGGAATTGTGCTTCCTGTGGACTAGATCGTTTACATTCCTGTGTTGAAACAACTCCCTTTCAGCAGGTTCTGAAACACCAGTTTTACTGGCTCTCATAGCATACTTTCTACACGTTACAAAGCAAACATGAATTTCAAGGGAAGAAAATGATTCATTTCACACGGTATATGTTGAGCTCACAATCCAGGGTGGATTACTGCACTACAGATAAGTATGCAAATGACCTACTTTCTGCCAGTTTTCAAGTAGCATGCAGGAAAACCAACTGATGGACTAGTTGTGGACAGTATGTTTAAACTTGTTTGAAGAGGAAAACATTAATGTTATTGCTTTTTGTTTTTTGCTGTTGTTAAGAATTAATTTGGAATTTTAACTCTTTAGCTAATATAGGTGAGCTGGAACTAAATCTAAAAAAGTGAAATTGTCTCCAAACCCTGCTTAATTTGATCTTGGTTTGAAGGACGCAGTCCAAACTGGAAGAATGCTAACTAAATGTGTGCAGCTCTCTTTAGAGGTTTTTATATGAAAAACTCATTTACTGGTTAAAGGCTGTAAATATGCACACACATATACTCAACCTACGCTTTACAGCGACACAATATACTACAATCTCTTGTTGCCAGGCAACGTGTGGCAGCTCTATTGAAATTGGCATGCACTCAGTACGATCTCTGAGGTTCCCTGATTTCTTACACTGTCAGTGAGCCAATCACATGGGAATGTTTCATTCCAGCTCGACCTATCACAGCAGGTACCAGATCTGTCAAAACCACAAGGGTGAGGTTAGCATACTTGTAGCATCTCTTAATCTCAGATCGCAGGATCTCATGCTTTACCAAAAAAAAAACCCAAAACCTTTATGGAAACTTCAAATCCCCACATTAAACCTCTGCAACATGACTAAAGCCACAGGACCATATTTGTAAGCCTAATACCTCTTTAAAGTGTTTCAATTTGCATTTAGCCGTCTAGCCTGAGCTTTTGCCCAAGGTGACTTATGCTGCCCTGACACAGTGTAAGTCGCTCCAGAGTAACATAGTGACCCCTGGGCCAGTGAAACTTCAGCTGCAGATCAATAACCCCATTACCTTCTCAAGCCTCTCATCATTCCAACAGCCTATTCCAGAATTTCAGTCATCTCCACCATTGCAACCCTTTGTTGTGCTATCATATAACACTGAGATATTTCCATATACCTATAAACACCCCCACCCCTGCACTAGAAGCATTCAGTTATTAGAATCTCTCTTTTGATGTACAGCTTGTAACACATCTGTTTCCAATTGCTTTAGCAATTCTCCAACTCTTCATCAGCGGTCAGCTTCTGACCACAGGACTACTGCATATTTTTGAGTGACAGTTCACATTTAACCCTGCATTGACACTGACATGTGTAAATCCTTCAGCAATGTTCATACACTTCTGCACCCTCTGCCGTGCCACTGCCCTCTTAGTCTCATTGCATTGTTTAAAATGACCCATGGAAAAATATCCATCTCAGAAAATGACCAGGGAGCAACAGAATAGAGGATGGCTGACAACAAGTGGACACAATTGACTACAGTCCACAGGTGTTCCCCATAAAATGCGTTAGATAGGTGTACCTGGAAAAGTTGCCAGTGGGCATAGATGCTTCTCATAGGCACAACATCCACCCACCCACTCATCCCAGTTCATGTTGCATTCAAATTTAATCCCAAAGCTACAGTATCCAAGAACTGTAACTTTGTGTTCAAAAGTAACATGCGTGACTTATTGCATAGGATTTATGGAAGAAAAACAGCTTCTAGTAATATGCTTCCACATGACTTATATATATCTTTAGGACCACACGCACTGCACTCAGGCCTCACTGGCCTCTCCAGGGCCTGTATGTGACTGAGCACACCTGTAGTGCATTAGAAGATAAGAGAAAGCAAGGGGGAAAATAGCCATGTAAACAAGGAGAAGAAATGGAGAAAGAGAAGCCAGTGGAGAAAAGGTTGTAAGGGAAGAGGTAAGTCTCTCAGGCCTCGTTACATAGACCACACACAAGGCCTTCTGAGCTTTTGAGCTTTTTTCAATGTGGTTTCTCTCTGGTTCCTCCAGTGCCCATTTAAAATGGTTCAAAGGTCACTAAAGCTCTCGACAGCACTATCATCTTTCTCTCTTTTGGCAAATATTTCATAAAAATATGAAAGATATTCCAGAATATATAAAAATTGCGGCCCTCACATGTAACTTAATTCATTTTACATTAAACTGTAGTTTACTAATGTGAATGGATGTCCTAAGAGTGGTAACATCCACATACATGCACTTACACCCATTGATACCCACACACATACACCCATCAACACCCATCCACATATACACATATGCATACACCCACCCACATACATTCACATACACCCATCCAAATATGCACATCCATAAACACCCATACACACATGCGCACACACACAACTATAATGACCGCTTTTTCTTCATCATCATCATGAAGTGGAAACACCTCATTTCATATCTAAGCATGCTATCAGCCTTTTTATTAAGAAGAGCACCTGCATGATAAGGCTTCTCTGCGAGCCTGTTGTAGAGATAAAAGCCATTTAACATCATTAAGTGCTTAAGTGGTGTTTCCATAGCCTCTTATCTCTCCATCTTCCCTGCATCTAACACCAACCAAAAGTCTACAGTCAAAGAGATTCCATTCTGTTTCTGAAAATGAGTTATTTCACCCACCCCACTATTTGCTCTCTGCTTCATCCCTACTTTCTTGCAGGCTGTTCAGTAGCATAGAATCTCTTCATCTGATTGGTTTTCAGGGAGAAATTGTCTGTCTTCAGAGAATGGCACATTCTTCTCAATGGCAGTGAAATGGATGACCCAGTCAAAGATAAGACTTTTGCTCTTGGACTTACACTGAATAAGAGTAGGATGTGTGTGTAGTCTTTCTGGATATCAAATGTTACAAGAAACACAACAGGACATTTCTACATGGTGTGGATATTTGGTAGACATCTGTAAAACCCAGTATTTTCTTTATATTTAAGTATAGGCTTAGATTTGTATATACACTGGATTAGAGAACAAAATTAGAGAACAACACACAGTTTCCTAAATGTCAAGGTCATTGTGTAGTCCTATGTGAAGTTATCCTAACAGGAGTGAAATAGCAGTA
>JAOYMR010000027.1:12667323-12684472 GCA_025802075.1 Tenebrosternarchus preto
TAGGGTTATCTGTTAGGGTTAGGGTTATCTGTTAGGGTTGGGGTTATCTGTTAGGGTTGGGGTTATCTGTTAGGGTTAGGCTTATCTGCTAAATACTACACATGTATGTAACAATAAATGAACAAAAACTATGGGTAATAGAAAAATTCTGAAAACATTTAGATGCATACAATAATACACAATAAAGTATTTTTCTTTGTTCTGGGTCTTTGTCCTACTTAACTCTGGTGTTCACTACAGATTAGTACAGTCTGTGGGAATATTCAAAGCTCTGGTCATCACTATAGATTAGTACAGCTTCAAAGCACTTGCCCACGTTAAACAGCTAGATGTTTTACTTTTCTTTATATTTATATTGTAATTAGGAAACCAATTAGCCAGGGCTGGCTAGTTAGCTAGATAGCCTACTTTGCCTAGCTTAACTGTGTCTGTGTGTGGGCGAAAGTAATATCAATATATAAAATCAGTAACAAACTCTAATCTTTATAAAACCTCTGTGAAACCTTTACAACCTTTGAAATCTTGAAAAAAATTGGCCCAGCATGGAACATCGCTGCATGCTACGAGTTCAGTTCAGATGCTGCATGTTATTGTTCTGTTGCGTGCAGATTATAAATACGTAACTAGATAGCAATGTTTCTCTATCAGAATATCCTTGATATCGGATCACAGTTTAATATTAATAATGCACATTATGTAAGAGCACCGTCACACACAGATATGTGAGCCTTAAAGAATAGGATATACTGTGAGCTACGTTTCATGAATTTAATCTCCCCCCCCCCCCCACACGCAATGGGAGGAACGTTGATGAATATAACAGAGTAAAATTAAATTTTTGATTTTGCAATATCAAAAAGTAAAAGTGTTATCCAAGTTGAGGTGTCTCATATGTTTAATGTGAAATCATAGCAGTAAAGTTTTCAGAATTTGGAGAATATTCTTAAGGAAAAAAGAATTCAACTTCCTAATATGGGCCATTTTCCAACACTTGCAACCTACTTGTTTCTATAGCATGCCAATACCAGTACTGACTGGGAGATCTATGCTTCCAATACCAGTACTGACTGGGAGGGCTATGCTTCCAATATCAGTACTGACTGGGAGGGCTATGCTTCCAGTACCAGTACTGACTGGGAGATCTATGCTTCCAATACTAGTACTGACTGGGAGGGCTATGCTTCCAATATCAGTACTGACTGGGAGGGCTATGCTTCCAGTACCAGTACTGAATGGGAGGACTGTGCTTCTAATCGGATGGCCATAGGCTTTAGCCATGTCTAGGATTGTTCAAGAGCACTCCATATAAAGTGGTTAAATATCAGTGAAATCATTTAGGTTTAGTTAGAGGGGTTTATACAAAGATCAAAAATAATACTGTTTCATTACCACTGTCCCCTGACTTTTCAATTAGGCAAATGTAAATGTTTCGAAAATGTCCTCTTCCTGGCTTTACTGGCATTAGTTGCAATCTTCCAAATAATGCATTTATAAAAAATAAGCATAAGTGAATAAAAAAAAAGAATATTGTTTTTAATAAATTACATAAATAATAACACAATTCTTGATAGTGGTAATTTTTTTGGACCCTGTTGTATCCTAATGGCATATAGAGTGACAGCAATGTTGCTTTAAATACACACACACACACACACACACACACACACACACACACACACACGTCAGGTTTTCAACTGTCTACATTTTCATTGTATATTGGTAACCTCACACCAATTTCTTTTATCTCTGTTCATATACACATGTGAATTGCTTTCCCCATCTTTTTGTATTTGATGTTCCTTGTGGTTTCTTAGATAAGGGACAATGGAATATTGTATGTGTCAGAAAATAATGGAATTTAGTTATATTCTTTCATACATAAGATAATGACAGATTTGAGTGTTTCTTCGTAATCTGCTCATTCCATCTTCTTCCTGTCTCATCTTGGTATTATGTGGATTAATCAAAGTAAACTATGATTGTATTTCTGAACTGTCAATGAGATATTTGCATTTGATTGATGTTAGGTAATGCAAGGGAGAAATCTGCCTTATCCACATTGCCTCAATCTATCTCTGTCTCTCTATCTTCAAAAGAAATGCGACAACAAAAACTATATTTCTAACTTTTTACATTTTACTGTATTTTTGTGTCAGAGCACCATAGCAAAGTGGACAGTTTTGCTAAAAAGAAGTGACAGCTCTGAATAGTCTCAAATGGTTCTCACTGGAACTGTTAACATAACTAAAAAAGAAGTCACTACTTTCTGTATACTTAGAACTGTGAAAACTGGTCCCACACAGAATTTGAAGAAAAATGATCAACTCTGTCATTAATTCTGTGGCTATCATTATTGTAGAATCAGCCTTCCTGAAATGAATGTTGACCAATGTCACCTTTCCCCTCAGCATTCATTTGTAAATTCCCCTCATTTACTAGAAGTCATCTGAAGCATTTCTTGGGTGTTTAAAACAAGCAAAGACAAGCCAGTTTTTGGCTTCTGGCTTTCAGCCCGTAGTGAAGTTTTACATTTAGCTCAACTGCAGGAACTCGAGGGCAAACAACCACGTAGAGAATGATTCCTTTACAGCTCCTTTCAGCCTGTTAATTTCAAGCCCCCAAAATAACCTGGAGTGGCTTTTTATCTGCTTGTGTTCCACAGTGAAGCCACATTTCTTAGCTAGCATGCAAAGAACGCAACATTGGCGTGGAACTCCTGAGGTGATGGAAGTTATCAGCCTGTTCCTGGGAAAAACAGCATATGTGAAGCAGGCCAGGAATCCTCAGCATGCACAGAACTTCCTCTGGATAGTTTCACCCACAAACTGGTACCTTGTGAATGTCTTATACGCGGTGAGTGAAGCATTCTGGGTAGTTGCATCAGGATTCATCAGAGAGTGATTAAAAATGCAAAATGGTGACATCAAGACATGGTGAGGTGTGTATGTTTTCTAAAAAGTCATCAGTGCTTTAACATATCACAGTATGATAAAGATTTGATACTTTAATTGTTTTATAATTGATCAGATTTATCTAATTCCTAATTAATCATCAGTTTTGAAACTTAGAGAGGTCTCATGCCTCTCATACCATGAGAGGGAGTTGACAAGATTTCAAATGTCATAACAATGCAAGTTAATACAGGTGACACAGGTATGCCAGTCATGAACGGAATTGGTGTTTTGTATGGAAACAACTTGTCCTTTATGTGTCAAACATTAGGTTAGAGGGAAAGCTGGAATGAGGATAAAATGATAGAATGATGGAAAAAACTCTGATTTATATGACGGGGCGATCAAAGAGACGGAAGCAGGAGGTGAGGGTGGCAGAGGCACGTCTTTACTTTCCATTTAGACGCAAGCATACAAAACAGTCAATACCAGCGCGATAAACAAACACAATCGAACAAAACGAAGAAACCAGGTTGTGAGGAGCTCAGTGCGTCCGTCAGAAGCACCGGGGAAGTGGCTCCAATGCGCAGCACTGGATGACTGAACCTGTGGGGTTTAATATGGGAGCAAAAACAAACGAGGGACAGGGTGTGCTGCATTAGAAACAGGGTGATTGGGACCGGGGGAGTGTTTTGGTGCTGCGTTGTGAAGGAGGGGGCGTGTCCTGTGTGCTGCGGGACCAGCCTCCCGCGAGTTTCTAAGTGGTTGGTGATAAACCCTATGATACACACACACTCAGACACACACATGCACACAAATATCCTGATTGTAATCCACTATGCAATCTGGGTCATATTTTGCTCTAGATATCTTGAAAGAACTATCTGCCAAACAGAGGCATGTGTTCATGTCCAAAACGCACAACCTCTCCAGCAAAAGATATTTCACTCCAACATGTTCCTGCAGATGATAATACATACCTGTGTTCCTGTCACAAAAGGAGAGAATTCTCCAGAAATAGCACAGACTAACACACACACGCACACACATACACATGGGTAGCTTTACAGTGTTAAGTAGGCTAGCCCCTGATCTCCCATACACACAGTATGCACACGTAGCACCATGTTGCAGCAGCAGAGTAAGACACACACATATAAATCCAATCCCCCTTCTAAGCAGATACCACTCAAACCCACAGGCCCAGACAATCATTTTCATTCAGTGTCATTTTCCATTTGAATAGAAGCTTCATGCAGCCCTTTTCATGACTGGGTGTCACTTCACCACAGCTACGTATTTTTTTCAGCCATCACTGCTTCAAGTCATAGTTTAAGCTGCAAACAGGTCACAGGTCACTGTGTTCAACTTCCTGGAGAGAAAATAAATGCACATTTTCATTTGACTTCTGAACCATCCTAGTGGAACACCTGTGAATCAGAAATGCAAATTAGGTGTATGTGTGTGTGTGTGCAGTGTCACATTTACATGACAATTGCGGACATATTTGCAATCAAAGTTTAATTCTTTTGAAAGAAACAATCAGAATGCTACAGTTTGTTCCTATTTCTGTTCTTTCATTTAACTTTTTAAAAATAAATACATTTTTCACATGGATTTTTAGAAATACAATTTTAGTTTCACACCAGTTTCCATAGGTGTAGGTGCTGCCAAGATAGATGAGGGGATTATGATGGCGTATACTTTTGTGATGGTGTTGTATTGCTTCTTTTCTGAGTACTTATCCTGAAATTTACCCAAGCCTATTGTAATCTGCAATAAAGTTTACTTAAAGCTTACACCTTCTGCTGGCTTGCTCTCTTACACACTCACACACACACTAGTTGGTTGTGTGTAATGTGTACAGATGAAGTGACAAGAGAAAGAGCTGGTGTTTTGAGGTCCCTCTGACTCGGAGCATTGATAGGCAGCCTTGGCACACAAAGCCCCAGTGTTACAGGCCGGAGCCAGGGTCTCGCCCAGCTGTTTGCCCAGGCTGGGAGATTAGGCTGGGCCTCCTGCACCACTCGTATTCCCCCTCCCCCAAGAAGCAGCTGTCAAGGCTCTGGAGAAACAACCAATTCAAGCTCAGGACATTAGAGTAGTGTTCAAGGCCCTTGGTCAAGAGTGATGGCAGTAAATACACATACATAAATACCCAGGACACATGTTCTGGTCTGAGGCCTCTATGAATACACATGTAAATAAATATATATGTAAATAGTTGACCTCTATCAGATACACATGCTGAATTACATGAATGGCCAGAGAATAACCAGTGTCACATGTATTTTGTTTAACACTCATGTTATTTTGTATTTCTTTCAATTACTTTTCTTTTTCCATTCTTCTTCATATGCTAATCACACCCATCTCAATCGTACAACACATCTGAACCTTAGTAGTACATTTCTACAGGTTAGTGTGATTATTGGTGTGATTTTCCCTGTCAGTGATGTGCCTGGGCCTCACTTCCATTCTGTGTCACATTTTAGCACTACAACCCAACCTAAATATTTATGAGTGTTTGGGTGACTCATATCCATGCTATGGAAAATACGAAGTGTGAGCCCATAAGTCACTCTCGACCAAAACAGTTACGAGGTTAAACCCATGTTTCTCATCTCCAGCTATGGATGACCATAGCCCTGAGCTGATAAATCAGATTCGGTGGAGCTTGAGCTAGGTCAAGAATGCTGGGAGCTGGGAAAACCCAAACCGGTGCTAACCGGTAGCGAGAACCACTCCTCTGATTATGCTACAATTGCATTCAAACAAAAGCAATAGGAGAAAAATGTATGTTTTCTACGAATTAATGACTCAAAACAGACAAACACCTGAGGCAATTTATGAGGCTCTGGAAATTCTACTTTATATCCTGAAAACACTGAGGTAGAAACTCAGGGGACCGAGGCCAGCTGTTGCAAAAGGGGGAGAGGTAAGACAGCTGTTAAAAATAAAATAGCAATATTAAGCACATACATGGGTTGTTTAAGATATTTAAATGCACTGTAGAGTAAGAGCTTTACCCGTGCCTTGTAAACCCGCAAATTAGGTCTGGATCACGTCGGGCGCGTGGCACAGACAAACGCGCACACCCATTGCTATCCCTGCGCAGAGTGTGTCCCGTCTCACGCGTCGCTTAATTTGGATGGATGGGTATGACTAGCGGCTGCACGATTGCAAATTAATGCGCGTTTCTGGCGGAACTCGTTTGCATTCGCGTCCTTAAAATGAGCCATCTCTCCCTTTATATTTCTCGACTGTCATGTTAAATGACGAGTGAACAATGTTATTTGCACTCAACCATCACAGGAAAGCACAGGGAGCGTGAGCTCAAAAGCAAGACGAATGCATTAACCAAAAGGAAGTGGCGAAATGCCTGAATTTAACCATGCTGTTAGGCAGTGTCAACTTAGATTAACGGGATTTTGGCATTTATCACGCAATTAGTCTTCGCATTCCCAAGTGACAGTTAGCCTGTAACTGCAGCGGGGTCACGTTTTGCAGCGACACTGCAGTTTCTAGCACTGAATTGCCTGTCATTGCCTTTTACGAGGTCGTACAAATCACCAGTTTGAGATGCGTAGTAGATTCAGGAGTGACTGTTTGATGGCAACAGTACCATTATGTGAGCGTCACATTGATATTTTTTTTAGAATATTCATACAGCATTTGCATAGTACGTGGTAAATATATTTCAGTAAATATGTTTCCATTCTGCCATCTAAAACACTGTCAGGGCAGTATCATTGTTGGTTTCTTTCTTGTGTGCTTGCGTGTGTTTGTGTGTGGGTGGGAAGAAGGGGATTTGTTGCACAGATCCATCTATCTGTTTGTGTACAGGCATAACGTTATTGTTGTGGAATGTGCCTGGCTTCCCTTTGTGGCAGGCAGTGACATGATGAGATATTTCTTGACTGTTCTTGATGTTATGCATTCAACACTGGAGAAAAGTCCCCGATGAGCCTTGATGGAGTGTATGTGTGTGTGTGTGTTTGTGTGTGTACGCTCGTGGTACATTCTCTTAGGTATCCAACGCATTTGCACTCTTATCTTGCATCTTTACGCACAGCACACCAGAATAAACACATTTGGCTTTGAAATGCTCGAAACATATTTGTTGATGTCAAGCATGAGCGTGTTTCAGGGATTACATCCTAACCGTCTTCTTCCTTCCCTGACAGAAAAGAGAACCCCATCCCCCCTAAAAAATCTCCAAGGGTTTTTCAGGGGTTTTTCCTCTTCCATGCAGTGAAAAAGATGAAGAGAAGGAAAAGAATTAATAACATAAAAAGACATACATCTGCTATTTAAGATAGAACAAAACAGAATGAAAGTTTGCTGTGGTTTAACAACTGTCTTTTTTTTTTTATAAAAACAATGAAATAATTTAGATGTAAGAATCATTTAATCTGGCACACAAGTAAATGAATGTGCCAATTGTTTGGTCTTCCATTTTTGTGAAACAATGAATCAGATATCCTGCCATGTTATTGTTTGGTGCTGGCTCCCTCTCTAATTATTGTATCATTCTGTTCTATATAACCAATACTATCACCATTTCTTTCTTTCATGTGTTTTTTTTACTTTATGCTCTAATTTTCACTGCCCATGTATACACTGTGTAACTTTATATCCATCTAGCTTGAAATTATTGTGTCTACATTTGTAGGAATGTCTTCTCTAAACATCTAGTGATTTTGTTCGCCTCGCCACAGCACCTTGCAGCAAAGTTTAGCTCAGTGTGCAATTACTTGACAAGCGTGGGCTCCTGTTGTTTTGTTTTTTCCTATGCCCACATGCTCTTCACTGCAGTGCTAAACAGCTGTTCATTTCCTGCTTGTTTGTGAAATGCCATTGACATCTGCATTGTTTAGGGAATGGAATGGCATTCAAGTTTGTGAAGAATGTTTTATATCACTTGAAAGAAAACCAGTGACCCAAAAGGGTTAATCGTCATGAGATATTTTATCTGGGCATCTCCTGGTGGAAGCCTGGCTTGATGCTGTCTTCTCTGGCACTGGCAAATGCCACCCACAGTGTGCAGTCTGTTGAAGAGGCATCAAAAATCTGGTGAAAAGTGAAAGCTAATTGGACATCTTTTCCGAAGCTGTTTCTCTGAACATATTAGATGCCAAGGTTCTATCTCGCAGGGTGCAGCGGCCCCATGTTCCAGGGTTCTTCTGCTTTGGGAAGATGCCTGTGCTTTATTAGATATTAAAAAACTTTCTGACGCAACAGTGTTGCAGCATATGTTTCACAGCATACAGGTTTCCCCAGATTCATTATACACCTGCTGATAGCATATCCCATATGTGTATTGTGTGTTAGGAAGTTTTCTTAACAACTTACTTTCTTAACAACTTTTTCATGAAAAGGTGCATACCAGAGCAGAATCAGAGGTAACAGTGTTCTTATATCATTTTCCTGATTCTGTCAAAAATGTTGGTATAGTCACAGCTCAAATGCTAAGCCAGCACTAAATTATTAATTGCACTGTGCAACAAAGGTGAAATTTTTTCACTAATTTCTTAGTCATGCCTTGCTCACACATATTAGAGAACAAACCATAGGGCTTTCATCACAATACTTCAATGCTTCAACCCAACTCCTTTCATCACCTAATTTACGTGACACTTCTATTTTAATGCACCATCCTCCCCACCCTTATATCTTGGAAGGTGTACAGGGAACAATGTTTCCAAAACGCTCCAAAAATGCTAACATGCTGTAGTGCTGCACCCACAAAGTTAAAAGCCCATAACACTCCTCCAGGGTATAAACAGTAGCATCTGGTAGCCTGGACCCGGGAAAAGGAACCTTGAAACCACAAAAACGATGCATGCAATAAAGGGGGGGGGGGGATTACCCTCAAGGTCTATAAGCATGTATATACAAGCACCTTTTGTTACCTCTAAAACACAACTAACTGCACATTTTACCAGCAGGTACGAGTGATGCATTCACTGCTTCAAGAGATGTCAGTCAGCAACATCAATTAAATTGCGAAAGTTTTCTATCACGTTATCTATGTAAACATGGACAGTAATGTTGGACAGTTCAAATGCCATGTGCAAATGTTAAAATTTTTCCTTTTTTGCACATACAGTATCTGAGTGAGTACACGAAAGTGAGTACAACCCTAAGTGAAAATGGCCAAATTGTGCCCAGTTAGCCATTTTCCCTCCCCAGTGCCATGTGTTACAAGGTCTCAGGTGTGAATGGGGAGCAGGTGTGTTAAATTCGGTGTTATCGCTCTCACACTTTCTCATACTGGTCACTGGAAGTTCAGCTTGGAACCTCATGGCAAAGAACTCTATGAGGATCCGAAAAAAATAATTGTTGCTCTTCATATGATGGATGGCCTAGGCTATAAGAAGATTGTCAACACCCTGAAACTGAGCTGCAGCACTGAGCTGCAGAACATACAGCAGCTTAACAGGACAGGTTTCACTCAGAACAGGCCTTGCCATGGTCAACCAAAGACGTTGAGTGCACGTGCTCGGCGTCATATCCAGAGTTTTGGCTTTTGAAAATGTATCAGTGCTGCTAGCATTGCCGCAGAGGTTAAAGGAGTGGGGGATCAGACTGTCAGTGCTCAGACCATAAAATGCACACTGTATCAAATTTGTCTGCATGGCTGTCATCCCAGAAGGAAGCCTCTTCTAAAGATTATGCACAAGAAAGCCCTCAAAGTTTGCTGAAGACAAACAGATTAAGGACATGAATTATTGGAACCATGTCCTGAGGTCTGAAGCCACTAAGATAAACTTATTTGGCTCAGATGGTGTCAAGTGTGTGTGGTGGCAACCAGATGAAGAGTACAAAGACAAGTGTGGTGCATGGTGGTGCGAGTGTCATGGTTTGGGGCTGCACGAGTGCTGCCGACTGTGGGGAGCTACTGTTCATTGAGGGAACCATGAATGCCAACATGTACTGTGACATACTGAAGCAGAGAATGAGCTCCTCCCTTCGGAAACTGGGGTACATGGTAGTACTCCAACATGATAATGACCCCAAACACACCTCCAAGATGACCACTGCCTTGCTAAAGAAACTGAAGATGAAGGTGCTGGACTGGCCAAGCATATCTCCAGACCTAAACCCCACTGAGCACCTGTGGGGCATCCTCAAATGGAAGGTGGAGGACTGCAAGGTCTCTTACATCCACCAGCTCTGTGACGTTGTCTTCACTTCAATATTGAACTCTTTCAGAATTGTACAAAATGTAACAGGTCCTACTCATCATAGCAGTCATACTCTAGATCAAATTTTAACACTAGGTACTAACGCAGATAACTTAAATACGCTCCATCAAACCGCGACAGTCTCTGATCATTATTTGATTTCGTTTGAGTCACATTTTAGTCTTAATACCAGCTTGTCCCCTCGTTATTATATAATGCGCTTGATAACTCCGTCTACTGTAATGCAATTCACTGAAACCCTTCCAGACTTAACCTTTGTTCGCTCCCCATCAGATCCAGTGGAGTTAGACAGGCTATCCGATGGTTTGGAAAATACTTGTAGATCAACTCTAGACATAGTAGCACCACTCAAACTTAAAAAGACCAGATTAAAAAAAGACTGCTCCTTGGTACAACGATCAAACTTGTAACTTTTGCTGTAAAACTTGTAAATTCCCCAAACCATGACACTTCCTCTTCCACCTTTCACTGACTTCTTTACACTTTGGGTTCAGTCTTTCCCCAGCTTGTCGATGAACATAATGGGTTTCCCCATTATGGGTTTCCCATCAGACCCAAATAAATTAAACTTGCTTTCATCACTAAAATGACCTCTGGACCATTTCTCCTCTGTCCACACAACATGCTCCTAAGCAAAGGTGAGTCTAGCTTTTTGATTCTTTCTGCTAATGAGAGGTTTGGTCACTGCAAAGTGGGCTTTCAGTCCAAATGCCCTTAAACATTGAGACACTGTATGATGAGACAGATCCTTACCCTGTTCAGTGCTGACCTGGCGAGCGATTCCAGCTGCAGTGTTGAACCAATTACCCATGGAGAATTCTCCACATCATCCTGTCCTCTCTTGCATTTGTCCTTCGTGGGCGACCAGCCTGGGGAACTTGAATGAGTTTGTGATATTGTAAAGATGCAATATTCAAGAAATCACTTGGAACTTGGAACGACCAACTTCTCTTGCTATGGCTGATAGGGTCACCCCTTTGGCCTTCATCTGGACAACCTATTGAGGGTTTCAATCACTTTGGAATGGCTCACTGTTTTTGCAAAATCATGCAAAAAAGGCTTGTCAGATAATTAAGGAAATTAACACCAGGTGCCAAATTAACACCAATAACTTGCAGGTATCTGAGCAAGTGTTCTTTTTCAATTATATCATTTAAGTTTTTTATGCTGTGCTTTAGAATATATACAATTTGTGAAATAAGCTTAAAATATTGCTTTTTTTTATTTCACTCCTGTTAGAATAACTTCACATAGGACTACACAATGACCTTGATATTTAGGTTGTTGTTTTTTTATCTAAGATTATAGAAAAAGCCATGGTCCAACAATTACAAGTATATTTGCATAAGAATCACATATTTGAAAAGTATCAATCTGGATTGAGGCCCCACCACAGCACTGAAACAACCCTAGTTAAAGTAACTAATGATCTGCTTCTTGCTTCAGATTAAGATTATGTATCTCTGTTAGTGCTTCTCGACCTCAGTGCAGCTTTTGACACAATAGACCATTAATATTCTTCCAAAACACTAGAAAATATGAACAGGAATAGGAACAGCCCTATCATGGTTTAAGTCTTACCTAACTGAACAATATCAGTTTGTAGAGATAAACAATTTCCTCCGAACACACAAAAGTGAAATATGGAATCCCACAAGGATCCATCTTAGGACCATTATTATTCACATTATATATGCCACTGGGTACAGTTATAAGCAAGCATGGTGTCAACTTTCACTGCTATGCATAAGTAATAACAATAAATATAAGGGGAAGAGATTAATGGTAGAATTTGAAGAAACTTTTAAGAAAAAACACTACGAGGTATAAAGTTGTCCCCCAGAATGAGTGGTTGGGGGTTAATTAATAAAACTATTTAATATATAATTAAAATCTAAATAAGAGGAAAAGAGATTATGGGAAACAGGGAAAAGAAAAATAAATGCCCATAGAGGAGAGAAGAAGATAGGACCACAGGGGAACAAGACATGGAGAGCAAAGAAGAGGGAAAAAAACTGAAAGAAGAGAGAAATGACTGGAGAACAAGAGGAGAAACCTGGGGAGGAGATGAGAAGACAGCAGAGGAAGGGAGATGCCTAGAAATGAAATTAGAATATTGGACCAGAGGAGAAGAAGAGAGAGCACTAGAAAAAAGGTAAATTGAGAGAAGAGTGAGAGAGCAGAGCAGATGTCCCTGCTGCCCAGTGTACTTGTATATAAAAACAATCATTTCCTAAGGCTTGGTCACAAAATCTGCACCATATAACAATACCTTGAAGCCCAGCCTACGTGAATGCCTTTTTGCAAGTTTGTTCTATGTTGTATTTTGGAGTTTGGTGATACCAAACTCCTGCTAGCTAGATACAGCCTGTTGCTATCTTTTATGTTGTACTGCTTTGAGGTACACTGTTCATCTGCTGTTAACATTAAATACAATGTTTCCTGCAGCCTTGCCTTCCGCTCCCTCATTGCCGCCGTCACAATTAATCCCTTTTATCTCTGCCATTACAATACGCTCTTACCCATTATTGTACAAACAGACAACATATTTCAAATATTTTAGAACTGAGAATAAAAGGAAGCAATATGAGAGGTTGAAGAAATATCAGGACTTAAAAGATGAAATAAAGACAAGGTGGAATGTAAAAACACCAAACACCAAGGTCCTCTAAGATGGAGGAATGGCTTCAACAGATCCCAGGAATGACAGCATTGACCTTAGTCCTGCAAGAGTACTGCAAAAGTACTGTTCTACACTCTCAAGCTCCCAGGTCTCTGATAGAAGGTTCAAATGTGAGGGGAAAAAGGGAAAAACACACATTATGACCATCCACTAGAAAGGAGGGGTGTTTTTATATATATATTTATATATGTGTAGTTGTATGGGCAGATACAACCAGATATACCAACAATAAAATATTTTATGTCAAATTGTAAACATGATTGCAGGAAGCATTTATTTTTTATGAATGACAATTAGTAGGAGCACTTTTTAGTAGGACAATTAGTAGGAGCAACAGTCATAACAGTGAAAGATCTGTCTCTCTCCCTCTTGGTGTGTGTTTCTTTAGTTCTTCCCACTCACATTTAATTGTGTGCCATCAGCATTTCACTCATTTTTTAATTTGCCAAAATGTGATGGCCTATCATTCCCCTAGAATGCGGGGCTAGAACCTGCTCTCTCCCAGAGAGCGGAGGAGTGTTCAGTAATTACCAGTAATGCTTGATTTATCAAAGGCACATTAGGGAGGACTTCAAAGGGCTTGTTGCCAAAAAAATGCACTTCACCAGGCTGCCCACTCTACCAATATTACTGCTCCCTGCTGTAGAGACCCTGTGTTCAGAATGAGACAATATGGGAGTACATAACATCAGGGAAGAGATCGCCACAGCCTTGAGTGTTCAAGAAAGCTGTGAAATTAGTCTGTGGAGCTATAACTTATGATTGCTATGCTTTTGGGTAAAGTGAATCCTGTCTGATCTTTAAACCCTGTGCCCTCTGTGAAAGGCTGTGCATTGGGTATTAAGATGTACTCTTATGTAATGCCACTCTTTTGTGATGCACTTACTATTTGGAGAGATTATGAGGTCCAAGATAGAGTTATGATGAGTAATCGCTTTCCTCTGTATATTCACCTAGCTCTTAATACACATCTCTCTCTCTCTCTCTCTCTCTCTCCCTCTCTCTCTCTCTCTCTCTCTCTCTCTCTAATTTTCAGTCCACTGATTTCATTTTCATTAGAATAAGTAAGATGGCAGTCTCCTACTGCAGCTCACAGTGGCACTCAACCTGCATGTGTGTGTGTGTGTGTGTGTGTGTGTGTGTAGGTGCACACGCGTGTGCAACTAGAGAGAGATGTTGAGGAAGAACATTTTATAGTTTTGCCATAGCAACCATCTGAGAAGCATTTTGGTCAACCTGGTTAACATCACAGTTTACTACAGAAGCACTGCTGTTCTTGAGACATTATCTGATGCAATCCTGATGTAAGTGTTTTGCTGTAGATCAACCTAAATGAAAAGTACACCATATTACCTAAAGCCTTTTTCTGATCATTTCTATAATATGGGATATTTTTTTCTTGGTATTCTCAGATATTATATATATAGCAGATGTGTGTCATCAGGAAGATTGATCACCTTGGGGCCACAAATGACCATTTTAAAAATGACCAAATGACTATTTTTTAAAAGTCACTTCTGTTGATAACTGTTGTAGACATAAATATCTATTTTATTACTGTTAATATTTTTAATTTATTTTACGCAAGTCATGATGGTTTCTGTTGCATTGATGACTATTTTACATTGTTTACTTGAGAGACACATACGGTTATTATCCCTGGTCTTGTCAACAGTATTTGTCATTTATTCTGATTCTGAATGACTAAAAATAAGCTTTGGATATTATTCATTCATTTGGTAAACAGCAATCTGCTGATGTCGTTGTGTCATCAGAACTATTTATGCAGACATCATAAAATATTTAACATTATAATTTCACAGACTTAAAAATATAGTAATTAATCTGTTTTGCTGTCTGGGTCTTTTTAAGTGGTAGTAGAAAGCGGCTAGGTTTTAAAAAAGACATTTTGGAAAGTGTACTTAAAATGAAATACTGTCTAGACTGTTATTAATCTCAGGCAAGCAATGAACACACCAGAATAAAATTAAAAAAACACACCCCGAACTCAGTTCCCATCTCAAAAAAAGGTGAGAGAGAGAGAGAGAGAGAGAGAGAGAGAGAGAGAGAGAGAGAGAGAGAGAGAGAGAGAGAGAGAGAGAGAGAGCATGTAGAACTCAGGTGAGAAAATCCATTGTGATTCGCCACAACTCAAAGATGCCGTTAAGACACTTTGAATGATGTTTGCACATCGTTTATCCACACATCTCTGGAAGCCATATAACATTTCAGTCTTTGGCTGTGCTCTCTCGCCATCTGGTCCTCTAAATGCCTCGCTGTTCTCACCTGTCTGAGGGATGGATTGTAAACAGACTGACATACAGCCCGCACCTTGTAACAATGCCAGGCCACACTATTGATCAGATGGCTATGGAATTTCATCTTATTATCCAGACGACACTTGACAACATCTTCTCTCATTAAGGTCTGTGTTTCTACACCTGAAGGTGAAGAAAGGTCTGGGGTATCATCCCTAACCATAATGTATTTAACAACGGCTTTTGCTCCAGAACTTTTAAGCATACAACCTCATCAAAGTGCCTGTCTGTTTCACGCCATGCCGTTATTCACGTTTTCATTAGGCAATGTATACACCTCCTCTGAGCTAACGTTGTTGGGAAATTGCCCACTGGGAGCGTGCACAGGCATATTACGGGGCGGCAGACTGGCTCGTAAAAAGGCTTAATTTGTGTAGACCACGGCGAGCGACACAAACGCGTGGCTGCCTGGACTTTTTTTATATTCTAATCGATAGGCTCAGTGCCGCTGCGATTTCGCTGATGCGACAGAAAAAAATGCAGATATTGACGATGTGTCCTTTGGATAAAAAAGGCACCAAGGCCCTTCACAACAAGTACACATTAATGAAATACGGTTGCTAGCAATTAATTAAGTACTTGTGAAGTCATACAATAGTGGAAAAAATTGAGCCATTTGTCCAGCTCCTGCCTTCACACCACAGATGATAAGAAAAGAAATAGCTAACAAGCTACTGTGATATAGTCATAGCAACAGCGTAAACAAAGCACAGTAGTGCATTCCACCATAACCAAGGCAATATACTTCTGACCCACAGAGGGAACATACGAGGGTCGGGTTTTTAATCAGTGGGGCACACCCAGGTTTCACAGTGCAGCGTTGACATCATATCATAGTTCTATGGTAACGTCTCAGCATGTGTAAGAGGCTAATTATAGTGGGGGAATGCCATGAGTTTAGCCCTAATCCATGACCATGTTATTCATGTGTATGCAAGCATACAAGTGTCATGATAACAAACTGCAGACAAACATGAGGAACGCACACACACACACACACACACACACACACACACAGTTATCAAGAGTTTGCCAATTACTTTGGGATGGAGATGTGAAATTCAAAACCTCCATGAGCTCTTTTTTCTGGCTTTGTCACATGAATTATTTACCTCTTCGTTCTGGGCAGCTGTGTATATATATTTCCATGCACTGTAAAAAGAGCTTCTGTTTTAACACTAGTTGATACATGAGTGTGAGGTGGGGTGTGTGCGCTTAACTATACATGAGTTTTTTATTGCCTGTTAGATGACTTTATGCCCAACCAAATTAGAATGTGTAAAAAGGAGAGGATAGGTTTTCCAGAGACATTTAACACTCCACTGTGATTTAAAGATCGGACATAAACATACAGGAACATACGTCCACACACGCACGCACACCCACACACCATGCGTTTGCCTATTTGGTTAAAAGGAGCTTGACTTTTTTCACCTGCTTAACTTCATATGTATTGTAGAGACAAGGAAGCCAAAGGCTTTTTAGAACAGAGCTGGAGGGCCAGAAATACTTTCACATACGCAGTTTGTGACATAGTCCACCTGCCAGAGGCATGCACACCCAGAAAGGCAGAAACAGGGATGTTTGTAAAGAGACTGCTCTGTATCTCCCTTGTGTAGTTGGTTACTTTGTTTAAATTCATGATATTGCTAAAGGCTGAAACATGTTCATCATTTGACAAATATAAATTGAGAGACAGACAGATAGCCTTGTAAATAGTGAGGGAAAGAAACAGACATAGGGAGAGATTTAGAATAGTGAATATGAAGGTTTTAATTAATGATGAGTTTTCACACTGAAATGGCATTATGGGTTTTCACAGCTCTTAACGTAGTGAGATGCATAGTGAGAAGGATGATCATGCAGATCTATTTCAGGCCTGTTAAGTGAAAAGTCATGTGATTGGGCCTCTCTGTTATGTCACCTTGCTGTAATGCCTGTGTAGACACAAAATGAGTCTTTGTTCTTTATGAACCAATTGTTAGCTTTATACATACATAACATAGACAGTGTTCAGAAACCTGCTACCTGTTTTATTCACTATAA
>JAOYMR010000027.1:12684572-12695577 GCA_025802075.1 Tenebrosternarchus preto
CACACACACACACACACACACACACACACACACACACACACACACACACACACACACACACACACACACATATATAAGACCACAAGGTCTTGCTGAGCCATGTTTTTTTAATGAGATTTTGGAAAATAGCTTCAAAGCCAATCATCTGAGACTTCACTGTGAACACACACACAATCCACACATTCAGCTTTGCTTAAACTGGAAACGTGAGCCAGTAAAAAGAAATCCATGACAATTTAATTCATTTATTTGACAGTTTAGTTTTATGAGATAATTTTTCTTATTACCGTCCTAGACGACCGCAATAGTTTGAAATGAAATTTTCTTTTAATAACTGAGTAGGTACCAAGTAATTATGTTATATGATTTAAGCACTTCCAACCCAAAATTCAAACAGGTTTTTTTAGAAGATGAAAATTGATTCTCCTCATTAGTAAACCATGATAAATAATTAAATTAGTAAATGAATTAGTATATCTAAAAAATACATAAATAAATTAGTATATCTTAAATTTTTTTTGTATATCTCAAGATTAAGTGTTTATCTACCCTTGCCTTAAATTACGATTCACATGTCCTGTTAGTTTCCTTGAGCATGAATTTCTTCTGCATTAAAAATGGTGTGTCCCCAAAATACGAGCTGAAACCTCTTCATTGTGAAATTGCCAGGAGTTGGTATATGATGTGTGTAAGCATTATAGGAAAAGTTTCGTCTATATTAGAAACTGAATGAAAGTTTAGTGAAGAGGAACAAATTAGAATGAGAAAGAGGTGGTAGAGAGAAAGAGAGAGAGCAAAGAAGGAGAGGACACTCGTGTTGATTTTTAGTAGCACGACAACAGCACCAGAGGCAAAAGTATAACACCAAAGCAGCATCTTTCACATATTAGTTTTAATGCTCTACCAGAGTTAGGACTTATGGGATTTGCTATTTGTACTCTGTGTATATGAAACCTACAGCCTGTTTCAGCCCCCAGAGGAAGGTGAGAGAGGAAAGGATGTAAAGAAATAAGTTAACAGTGCCTGTGTTTCTGACAAGTGTCTCACTGCAACAATACACACTCCTCTAAATGTAATAAGAGGATATAACACTGTATGGGTTTAGTACTCAAAAGTGGGACTTTCCCCTTTTCTTTTGGGTGGAACCTTCACTGCATCAACAATGGAAAAACACACTGCTTGGGAAAACAAACAAAAACACAATAAGACCACAGCTAAGAGAACACATGTTTGAGACATGGTTCTGAACAAACAGCTCATTTTTTCAGTGAACCAAATGGAAACAAAATCTAATTTCTGAGTTCAAATTGGAACATTTTAACCTTATCAATCACCAATATTTTTTTGTATGTCATAATCCCATAGTAAATGCAACCACCTAGATCAGCGCAAACTCGTACATGTCTGACTGTTTGATGCCAGGCTAATGGCAAGAAAATGTGAATATTGGCCTAATACTGCTTTGATTCTTTAACAAACATGCTATAACATTTTATCATAGCTGTGAGTGAGGCTCTCTTACAATTTTACAAAATTACATATCTCAGTCAATAGTAAAATTATATTATAAAATAGGTAATGACAAGTAGATAATGACTGGTGGCCAAATGAGAACAAAATGATCTGGAGAGAATCTGCCTCTCTCATTACTCTCAGGCCTGAATAGTTTTAATTACACATATATGTACAAAACCTCCATAGTGTTTCACATTGGCAGCTGTTTCTCATTGGTCAAGTATAAATTGCCATAGTTGTGGTTTGCTTGTACCCGTCTGACTGTATAACACTGTAAAAACGCGGTAGCATTTACAAGTTAGTTTACAGCTTATTTTAAGTACTTACTTGAAGTTTGACCAAATTGAAATAAATCATGCTTGAGTTGTGTGAAAAGACTGCCGTCTGTGGCGCATAGTGAGGAAGTGGGAGGGAAGATGGACAGATGGTGAAGACATATTGATGAATGAGTGCGGCAAGCTTTTCCGTCTCAAAGAATGACGCCCCTCTGCCATCACGCCGACACCCGAGGGCTGGGTTATAACTCGCTGTGTTTGGGCACTGTGGTTGGCAAGAAATGGAAGGAGAGAGAGGGAGAGAGAGGGAAAAAATGAAGAAGATGGTTAGAGTTTATATGCCACAGCTCAGGCAGGGAACTAATCAGTCTAAATTACGGATTCCAGACAGCTGTAGATGAAGTGTAATTCGTTTTCATTCCATTTCGCTACTGTTATGAGTTTTTTCTGAAAGTCATTTCAGGTGAGGCAGATAGGGGAGGCATTTAACATTCGTGTGAGGTCTGATACAAAACCTTGAGCACATATGAGCTGCATCAGCTAATAAAGCAGGCAGTCGGGGGCCACACTTGTCGCATGAGCGCAACAATTTGGTGTCCCTGATTACTCCAGTTTTTTTCTTTTTCAGTAGATACTCTTTACAGCATGAATAGAACGCAGCCATGTTGTGAATGAAAAGTGTGGTAATAACGTTTAACCTGCTGAACTAATGAACATTTACCATACCTTTACCTTTTTGATACAATATGAGAAATCAGGTCACCAAGATATTACTGAGTCATCCGAATATGACTGAGGTTAAAAATGGTCTTCTTCACGTCCAAAAATGTATATTTAGAATGTACATAAACCATCAGTGTTTAAACTTTCCTTCCTATGTGTCTGTGTGTGTGGGTTCATGTTCTGTGTGTGTTATGTGAGTGCATGTGTGTGTGTGTGTGTGTGGGTTCGTGTTCTGTGTGTGTTATGTGAGTGTATGTGTGTGTGTGTGTGTGGGTTCGTGTTCTGTGTGTGTTATGTGAGTGTATGTGTATGTGTGTGTGTGGGTTCGTGTTCTGTGTGTGTTATGTGAGTGTATGTGTGTGTGTGTGTGGGTTCGTGTTCTGTGTGTGTTATGTGAGTGTATGTGTGTGGGTTCGTGTTCTGTGTGTGTTATGTGAGTGTATGTGTGTGTGTGTGTGGGTTCGTGCTCTGTGTGTGTTATGTGAGTGTATGTGTGTGTGTGTGTGTGTGGGTTCGTGTTCTGTGTGTGTTATGTGAGTGTATGTGTGTGTGTGTGGGGGGTGGCCATGTAACATGTTATCGATGTTCGTCTTGTTATTGATATTTGTTTCACCTGTGTTTTGTGCAGCATGCAGGTATATAAGCGTATGTGTGTCAACCCTTGTTTGTTGGCCATTCTTGATGTTTCTACATTAACTGTAATAAAGATGCTGTATCTTCGGAAGCTCAGCATGCTGCTTTACTTTATTAACACAATGTGCTTAAAGTGTTGCTGTACAGATATTGGATAACTTTGAAACAAAACCATCTACCTTACACAAAAATGAATACATGGTATGTATACATATACATAACCAAGTATACATGCTGGGTTCAAACCTGCTGGGTTTGTACCCTTATATATTCCAAATTAAATTAATAACCACAGACAATCTAAAATATTAAAAGTCTTGACCACTTGGCTTTTTTTCCACCAATCTTATAACTCTGTGTTCTGGAAAGTAATAAAGCCAAAGTTACAGCTGAGAAATGAACTTCTTAATCTAGAATGAGTTACTCCAGTATCACACTTCCACCAGGATTAATTTAATCCCTGTCCATTTATCTGGCCCAAAAGCAGAATCCATTTGCGTAAGCCTCAGCGAAATCCATACTGAAGAATCATCCCAGCAAAGCCATCCAAAGTCCTCATATACCAGACTGCTTTTCTACTGTGATGTCATGTTTCCATGATGACTGTGACACTGACTATGGTGATCAGATTGACATTACTGTTTATCAGAAGCTTTTGGCCAGTGGATATAACTGGCTGAGTTCCCTTGTTTTTGAAGAAATCACCTGTCAGAACCTGTTAAATAACTAATATTTTAAGTTATTGCTTTTTTCAAATCTTGTCTCAGGAGGTATCAATTATTTTTTGTTATAATCTGTAGGTGTATATATGTAATCTAGAGGTGTATATGTGCACATTGTCAGTGTGACTTGTTTTGTTTTTTCTTCTTCTCTGATTTCTTTGCTCTCTAAAGATACTCAGATCCATTACAGGAGACTTGAATTAGTAAACAGATGACTGTACCAAGTGTGCTACATGATATAGCCATTTTTTCATCTGTTTCCTCTGACTGACAGTGAAAATAAAATGCCAAGCAGCAAGTTGGTCACTAAGGAAAACTGAGAAACAAAGCAAAAAACAAAACAAAACAAAAAAAAAAAACCAAGCAGAGAGCTTCTCTCTTTGCAGGTATTCTACAACAACATTTACTATTTATGATTTGAAGAAATGCTGCTTCCTTCACAGGTTCTTTAAAGGGCCAGCCTTCATGTGAGAGAGATGAGAAACCCGTTACTGCCATAAAGAAAGTCACAACATTCTTGCAAGATTCAGTTTCACTGCCTCTTTAGGATTTGATAGAGCAGCTTATAAAATGATTAAATAAATAGACAGGGCAGGTTGGTGGGTTGATGTTTTATTGGTTACATTTTCCACTCTGTAGGCAAACTGAAGTGAGCAGAGGCTTTTGCAGGTGAAGTAAAGTGCCAGGTTTCCACGTCTTTCTGGCGATCTCTTTCTCTCTCATATCCTGTCTTTCACAAATATAAATAACATGCTAGTCTCTGACCCCTATTGCTATCTGGCTTCTAGTCTTTGTGTTAGGTGAAGCGAAGGCAATGTAGAATGCTAGATGCAGGTCAAGAAGAGAAGATAATCACACACACACACAAACACACACACACACACACACATACACACACGCACAGCCTGTGATTGAGTGACCTTCAGCACATTGGTGAATTGTAGGCAATTATATATTTACTTTCTTTGAGTGTCACAGTTTTACCACACACTGAAAACTAGGAAGTTGTTTGTTTTTGTATTTATTTATTTGATTTTAAGAAGCCAGACTTTTCAAAAGATCTCACTGTCATCCCATTTTCAAAATATTTCCTAGACTTCAAAGCTCAATTGAATGGGTTGCTGTGGCAACCTGAAGCTCTTGCATACTCAAATTTTTCATTGTGCACAGATCAAACAAAATGGCTGAATACATTCTGGCTCATTAGACATATTTGAGGAAATGTATAACAGTAGGCTTAGTGGTAATGTTCACACATATCCACACACACACACACACACACACACACACACACACACACACACATACACACAGTGATTACACCAAGCATGGAAAATGACACAGCATTCATTAAGGTTTTATTGAGTGCAGATCATTCACTCCCTTCCTTCAGTCATGCTCCCCCAGTCTTCTTTCTTCTAATCAGTTTTCTGGTGACACGTGAAAGACAGAGCAAGCAGCTAAGCAGTCTACCCAGCAAGGACTAACCTTAAAGTAGCTCTAGAACTGTAAAATGTATAAAGCTGTTAAGTTATTAATAATGAACTGTGTGCTTTTGGGACTATATGTGCACCTGTATGGTGGGCTGGCAGTCCTCTGCTCCTTAGCGCACACAATGCAGTTTTAATGCTCAGTGTGTGCCAGGAGTGTGCACACAATTGTGTATGCATGGGTGTGTATGGGGGTATTACAGTTTTATGGAGCTCTTGTGAATATCTCGCAGCACCTGCACTGGGACCCTTTGTTTTTTTTTTTGTTTTTTTCCTGAAGCAACTCCACAGCATTATTCAGAATATTTCGCATAAATATTAAATTGGATACAGACAGATATGAAACCATAGCAACAGCAGGCAGTTTACAGCCCTTTCTATAATTTCTCTTGCCTTTCCTGGCCTAGATGGGAATTTGAATTTCAGCACTGCAGTGCAGCTACAGCAATGTATGTACATCTCCTACATGGCACATCGCTACAGTTCCTGAAGTATTTATTTTCAAAAATGTTTCCTTATGACTTACCGTGTTTCAGTTACTTGGTATTTTCCTGTCAGGTACATTGTATATTACCAAGTATGAGTACTACATTTACTGCATTTCACATACACAATGCATTTCATTGTTTATGTGGAAACTTGTCTTGGTCAGGTTTCAGCTTTTTTTAATGACGTATAATGTTGTGGTATTTTTCTTAGCTCTCCTCAGGTGTGCGGGGGTTAAGGTTTACAGCTTGGCCCAGAGACGAGCATCTGCTCGTTCCCACGACGATGGAGTGAAACTGAACTATCAAGATGTTCTAAGTTCCATTCACATGACTCTTTATCATTAATGCTTTGCCCAGCAACAAGAGAGAAAGATCAAACAAAAATCAAAGTTAACAGTATACATATGAAGAAAAACACCAGCATCGATACGCCATGCAAATATGGGAAGTATTTTAGTGTTCCACATTCATGAACTGTGTCGTGCAATGAGTTGTTCTCAGGAAAGATAACAATCTGTGGCATCCCTGGTTCTTTCACTCTCTTCAGTGGGAAGGAAAAACAATGAAATGAAAACAATTTACCTTATTGCTTTGAAACCGTGTAGGATGAATCTAGTACAGTTGTATGAGACAATGTCATTATTGTATGAATGCTCCATCACGTAGCACTTAGTTAATGTTCAGGCTCTGACCTGTTGTCTGTTGCTGGCTGGGTGTTTTTGGGTGGTGACCCCTCTCCACCCTGCAGAGATGTATGTAAAACTACACAGGCATCCAGATGACATGGAAAAAGCCAACAACTTTGCTGTGTCAGTAGGCTAAACATCCAGCACATTGACATTGATTGACATAAAACAACTAAAACACAGCAGTAAATCACATTTGGCTGTTCAGTCATTCTTATGTTAACACTAATCAAAAACATTGCATCTTAATAAAATGAATTGTAATGAATTTTGTTATGTTATTTACAACGTAGTGACAATATAAAAAGCTAAACAAAAAGATACATTTACATCATGTTTACTGGTGTTATCACTTTTTTTGTAAACAAGTCTCCCAAGCTAATACAGTTACAGAATGTTTTGTGCATTCCTATCTAGTCAGCCTTCAGGGCACACCGTGCATAACCTCTGCCATGCTAACCAAGGCAGGTTGACATGTCCAAGAGGAGTGCTGAGTATTTTTTTAATACATTTATTTACTAGAGTGATAGTAATCTGAGTGAAGAGTTAATATTGATTTGATCCACACTGGTTTACTGCTGTTATTACAGAACGTGAGTGTTAGAGGGAAGTATTAAGGTATTTATTTATTTATTTTTATTTACTTGGAATAGTTAACAGCTTTGTGCTAACTTGTACTCATTAAACATACTAAAACGTATTCTTTTTCGTCATAAAAACAAGGGTGCAGGTTTTTTACTGAACGTTTGAACAGATCCGGGATGTTGACACGGCTACACTGCGATTATCTCCACATTACTGGTTAGGTTCATTGTTCCTTGACCCCTTCACCTTCATATATGTAAATGACCCATATCTGTCCTCAGTGAAAGGACCTGCATGAAAAAGCAAGAATGTCCCACACATGATCTTAATGTGTGCATGAGAGGCAAAACAATAACATCAACAGTAAAATTCATCTGACAGACAAATAAGCTGAAACGCTGAATGAAACAAATATGTCCAAGCATCCATTGAAGATTCCCTGTGGAGTTTGACTGACACCTCATCCAGGTGTGGAATGTTGAGGTGAAAATGGCCTAAAGAACACGAGACAGGTTTCGGCCAGCCTTGCAGGCACTTCCACGCTAAGAACTGTGTGGGCACATGAGCACTGGAGGGGAGCCAGCAGATCTGTACCTGTGCACTGAAACGAGATGCAAACAAACAAACAAACAAACAAAAATACAACCCCTCCCCCCTCCCCAAATAATAAATTCCTGACATACATTTTGATCATGCAGTTTTCACTGGGGTTACATGGTTACAGACTGGATATGTATCAATCTGATTTGAGTCTGTTCTTGCCTGGTTTGTGAGCATAGTCTAAGCTAATGTCTCAGGGTTTCTGCTTGGCCCCACCCCCTCTTCTGTGTGTCACCATTTCTTGTTTGTGATGTCATCTCTGTATATGTACACAGTGTATAGTACCTTGGGGGGTGAACGTGCTCTTGCTGCAGCCTATTGTAGCATCTGCCTATTCCCACATTATCTGTTTCTGTTTCCCTACTTCCTCAGTTTCAGTTAGTCTATTCCAGTTCTGACATATTTTGAATATAAACTATTCTTGCATATTTCACATATTTCTACCTTTCTGTTAGATGATTCCTGGTACAGATTACAATGCTGGTACAGCTATGGCAAATACACAAATAAACATATTGAACAATTTACCTCTGATTTTGGCTACTGTTCATTGCTCCCTCTTTCAGGCAAAAGGAACTGCATCATTAAGATTCTTTATTCTTTACTGTCATCATATTTATGTAAAACAAAATTTGTATGACTTTGGAAATGAATCCTAAAAAACGTACATAATATTTTAGATATTAATGAATATCTAGGACAGAAAACTGATCTGTGGTTATTAAGTTCTTTTGAGTATTAATTGCTTTGATTAAAAGGTATGAATTGCTCTTTGAAAATGATGTTGCCCCTTGTGCTTTAAATCCCATGAGGCAGGTAAGGTCGCACCATTTAGGAAATTTGTATGTTTTTAGTAGACCACAAAGGCACTCTAATAAAAGCCTTACAATGTTCTGGCCTTCTTGTAGGAATCATGGTCATGGTAATCCTTCTTCTAAAAACCAGGTTGTTCTGTTGGGGGTAATGGCATGGTCAAAGGCTTGCTCTGTGTTTTGTTTTACTAAAACATGTTTGCGGTTTGAAGGCATACCTTTTTGGGACACATGCTAATTACAGTTTATGGTTTGCATCGTGCATTTGGACATGTGCATGTGTCTCACACACACACACACACACACACACACACACACGCATTTTCCAAACTATTAATGGGATAATGGAACCTTAGAGAAAGAGTCCAGAAGTGAATGTGTGTGTGTGTGTGTGTTTACAGAGAGGGCTCTCTGTTTGCGTTTGTGTGGTAAAGTTGTAGATAAACATAAGTGTGCTTGGATGAACAGAAGAAGAACTTCAGAGTATGTCAGAGGATGTTAGTCCTTGCATAACAATTGTAACCCCTCCTCCCTCTGTGTGTAATTAGGCCTTATGTAATTACAGAGGCAGGTCAGACAACATCACATTGAGCAGCAGCCACTCCTCAAGCTAAAGGAATGTTAATGAATGAGCATAGACCCCTCGAGTCTGTTTATGCTGTTGATTTCTTATTTTCTTAGACTTTATTATCTCACTGTAGATTTACTGTACACTGGAAGTCAATTCAAACATCTTTATAAAACGTAGAGGACAATAACATTTAGCATTCTCTGCCTTTGATTGCCATGCCTGTCTATTCTGAAATCTTCCAGCTGATTTATAACTTCCCTAAGATGCTTTTTAATGCTTCTGTACTCTTTGCTTCTCCTGTCTTGCCAGCAGAAGTACTGTGTCAGCAAAGTCCTCCTCCAAACAGGTTACCTCATATACTGACCTACTACTATGCAGTTATTGTTGTGCTTCATATTAATGTTAATGGTAATGACAGATACACATGAGGGAAGTGTCTTTGCCTTGGAGAACAAAATAAGGGTTATATAGTGTGTGTTGACAGGGGCAGAAATGTATCCCAGCCTAGAATGCAGCTGCATTAAAAACTGGTGAAATGTGCTTCAACTAGTGCTTCATCAAAAACTGTAGTGATCTCAGTGGCAGCTGATAACATCAAGAACCTGAAACTAGTTTGTTTGCTTGCCACCTTAGTGACATCATGGTTAGGGTTTTTTTTTTTTCATTTCTCATCAAATGAAATTATGTCACTGACCAAACAGAATAATAATAACTATAAATTCAATCAAGGGAAAGGGTTTCAAGGGTTTCTTATCAGACGTCTCTCACTTCTTTATCAGTATGTCTTTCTGTAAATAATGAAGCTTTGCTACCGGTTGGCCTTTGAGTAGATTTTATTGCTACCTTGTGCAAGGCCATAAATAACAATATTATGCTTGCATGCACCCACCCACATGTACATACACCTAGTCACAGAAGCACTTATGCTTGTTCACACACACACACACACACACACACACACACACACACACACACACACACACACACATTCACTCAAAATAAGATTAAAAGATCTAGGCAAGGAGAAATATGAATTCCAGAGAACAATAACGTTCAAAAATAGCCTGACATTAATACAACACAAAGCAGAGATAAGGTTTATACACACTCACCCATGCATGCTCACACACTCACATACTCAAGGTTAACTTCTATCTGATTATGTTCTTCCATTTCTGTCGTCTGTGCTTTTGATTTTGTCCTCCTAAACCATACATGCAAGCAGATGATGCTGAGAAATAGATAATGCTCCTACACACACACACACACACACACACACAGCTAGGGAAAATTAAACAGATTTATCCAGAGCTTATTGATCAAAGCTGACTTATCATCCACTCTGTCCATCACAGCAACCATTTACACATAACACAAACACAAACGAACACTGAGAAAAGAAAACAAAGGGTTAATAATTAACACATTTATTTGTGGTGTGCAGAAACAAGTTTGCTCAAAGAGAGAAACTGAGACTCCTACATTTAGTTAATCTAATCAATATGATCATATTCATTATTCAAAATTTGAGGGATACATATTGAGCTCCTTATAATTGTATTCCTGCATTAAAGGACCAGATTAAAGTAGGTGACTCACTTCATGCAGTAGGTCATTGAAAAGAGCAAATATATGGCTTTATCTGTCCATCCAGACAGGGCTAAAAGCCTGAGGGGTGAGTTCATACAGACATGATAAGATGTTATATGATGTAGGAATATATCTCACCTTCCATGACAGACCTAAACACAGGCTGGAGAAAAGCAAAGAGAGTGAAAGAGAGGGAGTAGATAAAGCAAATGAATGAGGAAAAAAGAGAGCAAGAGAGAGAGAGAGAGAGAGAGAGAGCAAGAGAGAGAGAGAGAGAGAGAGAGAGAGAGAGAGAGAGAGAGAGAGAGAGAGAGA
>JAOYMR010000027.1:12721300-12739891 GCA_025802075.1 Tenebrosternarchus preto
CCCCCCCCCCCCCCCCCCCCCCCCCCCCCCCCCCCCCCCCCCCCCCCCCCCCCCCCCCCCCCCCCCAAGGTCTATGTTTCAGAAAAGGCACATGAGCAATGTTTACAAATGCCTTCAGTGAGCTCCTCCAGTTATTTACTCTCTTTCCTGCACTCTCGCTCTTCCTTACTCACTCGCCCACACAGACAAATATTATATTCGAGGAAAGATAGATTGTCAAAGAAGAGGAGTGGAGAAACGATTTTTTTGACTTCTGATCCAGTCATTTCCATGATAATCGTTAAATTGTTAAAAATCTTCAAGCTGGTTATTTACATTACTGGGGCTCTCTGTACCTTGTTCTCCTGCAATTCCTTCGCTTGCCACTGGGGGTTGTGCCATGCCTCTGCTGGCCTGTCTGCTGTTGGACCAGGCCAGGAGTGAGTTCAAGCTGTTCTGGGCACTGGGGGAGTCACTGTAGCCCTGGTGGGAACTGGGCTGACTCTGGTGGTGATGAAGGTGTCTGTTGTTCATAGCAATGGTCACCATTGCTGCTTCGTTTACAAAGTTGGAACCGGGGACTTCTCGGCCACCAAAGTGACCGTGGTTGAGGTTCTGGAAGGAGGAGAAGTAAGTGCAGATTAGCAACACGTCCTGGTCCCTAACCAAGATAGGCTGATTATTTTAACATAAACCCAGCATTTCAAAGAGAGACAGTTAAAAAGAATCTAATGTCCCTACATCAGTCACCCAACCCAAACCCGCATTATAATCTCCACCTTACAATACGGCGATAAACAATTTTATTATATTTGTCTCCATCGCTCTCAGCATGTGTCTCTTCATGTTTCACAGACACATTTATCTTGCTGATCTGTTTTCCTTTTTTAGTTCATCTTAAGACTTGCTCAAAAAATTACCTCTTTATGCCAACTAATGAGCATGTGTACACGCACATTAAGCATCACACTCTAATCTAGAGGAACATCCCAAATTTCAGTAGCGTTAAATATTTGGAGCTTACTCCTGAATTAAACCTGATCTTGGCCTGAAGCTCTCCACACTTCCTGCCAGTTCACTCAGCTACCTGCAAGCATCTCAGCTCATGTTCAATGTTTGCCTTTCTCTCCATGTTCCATGGAAATGTCATTATCTGTTCAGGCTGTACAGACACATCAGATCAAAGTAGTAATAATAAAAAAAACTGCTGAGGTGTGAAGTCTATACAGATTTTGTCATCTCTGCAGCTTGTGACTAAAACCATAAAAATCCTGGGGTTGTGAGTGGCACTATACCATGTTTAGACAAGTAGTTTAAAATGTAGACACAGGGAACTTCAAAGGAACTTCATAGGGTTAGCCTTCACATTAACTTGGCCTACATTGCTGTTTACAAAACTGGTTGGTACATGGCCGTGTGGCGATGTACACAGGGCTGGGTTTAAACGCCATTCAGGGCGTTTTCGTCACCATCAATCATTAATGTGTTTATTAGTGTACAGTTGAGGGGCATTACACCAGGTAATAAATCAGAAATTTGCCATGCATGTGTGCCTGAGAAAGCGAGAAAGACAGGGTGAGTGACAATCGTTTGACTCCAGTCTCACCACTTCTGTTTACGCCAGGCTAAAGAAGAGAAATGGTTTCCCAGCTGGTGGTTCTGTCCACCTGATCTGAACATGAAGGCAAGTGCAGTGGGTGTGGAAATAACGGCGCACTTCGGCGCACGGTCTGCAGTTTCAGTGGATTTGTTAAGGTGTGTGCAGGGTGGAAATGATGGGTGTAGTCCAGCTCAAAAAGTTCAACTCCTAGTAAAGGACATTCCAAAAGACTGACATGCAAGTGGGAGTGCGAGAAGGAATAATTAAAAGCCTAATATGTTAAAGGGAATGGATGGTTGGTTGGTTGGCAGGTTGGTAAGAAATAAATCACATATGGAAAACAGCAGACAAAACAATAAAAAGGAAAGAACTGTGAGCTGCACTTCTCGGAACAGTTCAGCGACAGCTTTATAAGATCTTCAAAGCTAGATGGGGAAAGGTTTGGGGCAGGTCTCCTCTCACAACCCTCGCAGGGTGTTTTGGCAACAAAGAACAGAAGAGCTGAGGAAAGGAGGGTGGGAGAGCAGGAATTCCTGCCTTTGGAAGCAGCTGCATGTCAAAGCCACACTGGGTGCAAACACACTTATGACTTGGTACCTCTTAGCTGTTAGCTGTTGTACCTCTTAATAATTTAAAGATAAACAAAATGACACACCCACACATTACACACACACACGCTCGGTCCCACCCACCAAGCACTGCTGCCCGTCCAGCGGGATAAGTGTGGTGGGTGGGCCGCCCTGCAGAAGACGACGCTGGGCTTCAAGGAGCTGTCGCTGGTTCTCCACACTGCGCTGGCCCTCATGCAGGCGCTCCAGGCTCTGCTGGTAGTCACGCAGTTGCTCGTGCAGCTCGTCACGCTCGCGCTGCAGCCTCCGCGCCTCTAGGTGGCAGCGCTGCTCGCGCTGGTGCAGCACGTCCTCCCGTGCGCCCTGCTGCGCGCGCCTTGCCTGCCACTCGCGCTTGTTGAGCTGCCGCTGCCGCTCCAGGGAGGCGCCCTCCAGCTCCTCGTTCCGCCGCCACAGACGCAACTCCGCCTCCCGCCTCCGCTCCTGCAGGGCCGGGCCGCTGGGGCTGATGCTGCCCACGGGGTGGGGTTGGGTGGGGCTGGACAGGAGGAGGAGGAGGAGCCGTTGGACCTCGTAACAGCTGTCCTGGATGGTGACTGCAGCCTGTCAGGGACAAATGGGTTGTCCAAAGGTTAACGGGTTGCCCATGGATGAAGCTGAAGCGCAGGTTCGACAACAAAATCAGTGACTCTTGTAACAGCACTAGGTTATTTTTTCAAAAGTAACCTGCATCTGGATGCTCCTGTCATTGCCTGATGGTATTTCGCTATGTTTTCCTAAATTGGTTAACATTTTGTCCAAGATTAGGTGAACTAATGTGCTGGTTGACTCACTATTTGAGCATGCAGACAGTGCTGTCCCATAATCCTCACCCTAATCATCACCATGTTGCACAAATCTAAGGTTTTGTGTGGTTACTTACCTGCCAAATGTCATATCCTGAGTCTTACTCACACAGCCTTTCAGCAAGTGCAATATCTATCAAACTTTTTTTTTTTTTTAAGATTTGTTTGTCTCCACGGTAAATGTTTAAATATACTAAGATATTTTATATTTAATTAGCTCTCAGGGAACAGAAAAGAACTGCAGTGTTAGTAAGCAGTTCAGAACACAGCACCTTTTAGTCCAACACTATGTACCTTAAAATAGTTTCATTTACTTTCCTTTCCTTTACTAATAGTCTTGGTAAGATGTTTCTGAAATACAGTGCTGGCAGAGTTTAACACAGACATGGGCCCAAATCAGGCCATGGTAGTGTTTTACATGGCCATGCCTGAGGTAATATGGAAATGAGGCTGCAACTGAAACAATTTGCAAGTGAGTCATGTGGTGTGTGTGTGCGGCCATACGAGAGGATGTTTTGACTCTACAAGGGCTTTAATGCTCTCTCTGTCCTCCTCTCTCTCCTTTCTCTGTGTGTTTCTCTCTGTATCTCTCTCCTTCTTTCACTGTGTATCTTAAACAGATATGGTGAAGTTGAGTAAGAATCACTGTAATTACTCTGTTTGTGTGTGTGTGTGTGAGTGTCTGTGTGTGAGTGTGTGTGTAAAATGAGTAAGATGTAATCACCTGAAGGCTGTAAAGCAATTGCGTCAAACTCTGGACACTCTGACACACCTGGATATACACAAACAAAAACAGAAAACAACAAAAACAAACAAAATTTAAACAAGTGCTCAGTGACGTGTTCAGTGACTTATTCATTGGGCCATAAATACTGTTATTGGATACATGAAAATGTATTTATGAGGATATATGGTCATCTTACAGGGTAACAAAACTTCACTATGGATTTAAAAACATTCCATTTTATGATTATGTAGCATAATAATTATTTAAAAGATGTTTTAAAGTATTTTAATAAAATATCAACTTTAATAATAAACCGTTCGCTACCTTTATACATGGTTCAGAGTTAATCAGACATTAAGTGATTATGTAGTATTGAATAAAGCAGAAATCTACTCTTAAAACTAGTTAAAACGTTTCTTCTGTGCAGCTCATGGGTGTGAGGTTGCCTAGATAAAGATTAACTTTCATCCAGAACTAATATCACCAGCTTAATCTGGAGGAGTGAAGAAACTAACTCTTTGTTTACTATACCCAGTAAGAGTCAAAATTCCCCATTTGAGGATATGCGAGCACTTCCTCCTAGACCATTTCTGGTACACAGTGCCACCCGGTGGTCTTAACTTGTTTTGCAACTGGTTCTGTACCAGTGATCCAGTGTAAGGTATTTTTAAAACACAGTTTCCCAAATAAACTACAAAACAAATGTATTCTGCCATCAGAATAAAAATGTTACCGTTACTCTTTTCCTTATTAAGGTGTGTGACATGACAACCCAAAGCCTCACATTACATAAGGCTTTTTTACTAAACCTTCCTTTCACTTAATTTTCCTGCTTTACAGTAATTTCACAGATCACCATCAGTAACTACATATGGAAGACTTTCAGGTACCGCTCATGAAACCAAAAGGCCATTCAAAGCTAATTATGACTTTTCCTAATCACCAATAGAGGGCAGTAGAGGTTCAGATGACATACTCAATTAGAAAGCTGTGTGATCCAAGCAGGACAAATTCACCATAGCCCAGCCTGTTATTATGGATTGATCAGGTGGTTCGATTAAATTATTTAGTCTGTAACTTGATTTGGTTTTCTTACATTTGGTTTGGCAAGTCTACTTGATATCAGAATCAGCCAGAATCAGAACATAAATTCAGAAACACACTGATAATAAATGTTGGACATCCTCATTAACTAAATATGAAATTAACTTTCTGGAAAATCAGTTTCAAATGTCGAGTTAAATCGTGGAAACTTCAAATCGTAAGAGCAAATAATGCTCACGCGGCGCCACATTATGGTCCTTATATAATTGTTCTTGGAAAAAGGGTAAAAAGTGATAGGGGTCTTTCCCAGCTCACGCCGGGGTCAAGCACAGTGCCGTATCGCTGAAACATACGACACAGTGACTTCCCAGAAGATGACGGTGGTAGAAAAGGGAAGAGACTGAAGGAAATGAAGGTCTAATTATCACTGTTCATTTTTAATGAAATGGAGCCCTGGAGGCAGTGAAATGGTCTCCTCCCTTATTTTGAGGTTATTAATGTTTCATTATATAAAGGCTGGGATGTGATTTTAGCAGGAGGATCTAAATTATTAATGCACCAGGGTGGAACTAATAACTGTAGCTGGAGAAGAGGAAAAGATTGTACATCTAGGAGTGTTATTTAAAATGTCTACTCTAACTGGGCTGAATTTGATACGTCCTTCCACACATGATAGCACTGTTGTGTATGATATTCTCTACATGCTGTCTAATTTTGAGGATTTTTTTCTTGTGATGCCTCTCACCTCACAACGTGTAATTCACTGTTAAATCATGCTGACTGATAAACTCATGTGTGATAAACTGATACAAATGTGTGATTAGTGACGCTTTTGACATTTGCTCTGTGACGTCCCTGTGAGTTGCAGTGGAGGTAAAATTATAATGGGTAATGTTTTAGTACTGTTTTGCTGGATTGTCTTATCTAAAAAAAAAAAAAAAAAAAAACAGAAAAAACCCCACAAACCTTTTGAAACGTAGGTAAGGATTACAGTGATGGTTAGAGGGAGGACTGGTTTTTGAGACAGGGTCAAACTTAGAGTTGTTTCCCTGGTAGAGCAGGTAGCAAAAGGTGCTAGAAACCTGGTTCAATTCATGTATCTAACTTCTAGATAAGAGCATCTACCAAATAGTGTAAGTGCAAATGTTTGGCTTTATGAGTACAGAGATGGAGTTATAGGATGGAGTTATAGGATGGAGTTATACGTTTGCTGTATCTTTACCTTAAGGTGCATATTATGATCTTCAGGTGTGATGATGTGATTCTCAGCCTGGAGCTCTGGATTTTCCTCTCTGCCCAGCTCCTCTTGTTCACCCCTTGGAATGTTCAGCGATGGTGATTCTCCTTCAGAAGGCAGAGGAGGAGGAGAAGGAGCTGGTGGAAGTGGGATGGAGGTGTCGGGGGCACTCGGCTCCCTGAGAGCAGCCAGGGGAGACGCTCTGGAGGGGGAGGCACAGCGAGGCGAGAGAGCTGCTCTCAGAGTCTCCGCTGCCCAACATGTAGGAGGAACAGAGAGAGAGAGAGAGAGAGAGAGAGAGAGAGAGAGAGAGAGAGAGAGAGAAACAGAGAGGCAAAAAGACACAGAAAAACAAGAGATTTCAAAATCATCATCAACCTTTCAGCATATTCTAAACATTCACTTTGTGGCAGTGGTGATAAATAACCAGGCCAATGTTGGGAGAACACTGACTCCAGTCCCAGAGGACACAGCATTTCAACACATCAGCATTGCACCTGATTTCATTTGGCCTGATTCGAGTCACCAGCTCAACGAGCCAAGAACTGAAGTGGTACGTGTTGGAGACGAAGGAATCGCAGAGCCTCACCCTCTCTGAGTGCGGCGTTGAGCAGGGCGGTGGCGTGCGGGGGCTCGAGGGTGCCAGGTCGCACCAGCAGGTGCGGCTCGGGACCCATTCCGCCTGCCAATGCCGACAACTCTGCGTAGATCTGCAGCTTCTCCTCCAGGCTGGAGCAGATCAGCTGGTCCTGACCACACAGCGTCTCTGGCAGACGGACGGGAACGGCCGTGGTGGGTATTCACGCACATGCACAACATCAGCAACATGGTGTCACAAGCTCACAAAGGCTGTGTGATTATTATTCCGTTTATATGGTTATTATATGAACAAAAAAGACCTTTAAGAGCAGTAATACAGTTCCAGAATTGTGAGAAGTGATGAGAAAAAACACACAGTAGTGCTGGTCAAACCTGGCGATATTTTCTCTGACTAAGATTGAGTTATTACTTACAGAGCTGTGGATTTGCTCACCTTGCAGCTTGTGAATCTTCTGGACTTTGGCTTCTGCTGCTCTCCTCTCTTCTTCAGACTCGGTAGCAGCGTCATCCTCCTTCTCATGGCAACTAGGGTGGAAATTTTTGATGTGGATTGTTTAATGATCAAAGTCACTACCCCTGTTCTATGTGCACTGGTATACAGCCCACATAAAAGTAACTGTGATTTCATTCATGAGTTCTCTGGCCTTCATTTATGGCCTCTTGCTCTGATAAACACTTGATTCTAGACAATGTCAACATTTGTATTGTTACCCAGCAACAACTTTGGTAAATAAGTTTTTAAACCTTACGGATGCCTTATCTTTTAATTTAATTCACTGAGTATAAGGTCCAACACATCTGAAGGGTCACACATTAGATCTTGTGTCGTTTGATTTCTTAGCCTCCAACATTGGAAATGATGATACTGGTGGCTGTGATCATTTTATGGGTCTTTTGGAATGTAAATGGTCTTGTCTCCTACCAGCTCCCATCCCATTTGATCTGTACACCCAACCACACATTTCTACAGTACTTTCATGTTCACTTATTTACCTGGGATCGCTTATATCCTCCTGCACCAGCAATGAGGAGTTAGTCATTCATAAAAAAAGCAATCAGTCCAATTTTGCTATTTGTTATCATATTGGCATATGAATTTTTGTTTAATATCAATAGACTCAAAATCCAAAATGGGACGTACTCTGTGGAACTTCAATTTAGGGCCTCTGAGACCAAAGACAACTTCTGAGTTCTGGCATTGTCAGAGAACTCAGATAAAAATCAAGTGTGACTACCTCTATGACGCTCGTTTACAAGCCACCAATGAGAGGCCATTGTTAGATAATTCACAGGACAGCTAATACTGGCCATGGTAAAACGTAAACATGTGGGAACTGAAAGAAAAAGGTTTTCAGAACCTCGTATTCTGATGAAGTCTGGAGCATGTTGTTGACGTACATTAAACATAGTAATCTCCTTTAATCGCACATCTAATGTTAGAGAACATTTATTATACAGTCTGACTTTAAAAACACATATCACAATCAGACATTGAATTCTGATAATACTGCCATCATGCACAGTCTGACATAAAACATATACGTTCATGTAAGACCAGCCGGAGACAAAAACGAGCAAATAGACACCAGGAAGTAGGAATAATAAATGATAACTGTGAACACAAAACACTGGGTTTAACTATGCAAGGCATTTAAAAAGCAACAAGGAAGACCTGCAGACAATAAATGGCATAACTAAAACAAAAACTAAAAAAAACACACATGGAAGCTTTCACCATGGCGATGTCAAAGCCCTGCATGGAAACCATGACACTTAACCTTAAGAGATTATATAAAGCTTTATCATAACTCTATTAAGACAGCAAACGTACAATATTACACAGAATAAATTAATAATGACCCAAATATTGCTGCTGCTGTTAAACAGACAAGTTTAAATCAGGTTTAAAGGTCCATCTTTTTTTTCTTGTTTTTAGTTCTTTGAGATTGTGCCACGGCTTTTTCTGATGTGTACATTTAATTTAGTTTTAATGTTCCCTTACATTTTGATCTGTTGGTTTTATTCAATTTTATAATTGATTTTCTTGTTATTCCATTTAGTCTTGTCTTTTATGAAGTATTCCTTTTAATAATCAATTTGAACTCTGTTATGTATTTATGCATATTGGCAACTTTACTGGTAATCCATCTGCCTCAACTGGAAAGCACTTTAGCTCAACTCCTATTGTTCTTAAATGTGCTATACAAATAAAGTTGACTTGATTTGATTTGACTAAACTGGGTGTCTGCACACACATTTTGCATTCCTGTATTCCTTGGTTTTCTATACCTGTGGAGACTAAAAAGGAGCTAATATTTAGCATGGTTTGAACCCTAAGAAAATATGCAAATGTTTTGACACTGATTCAAGTTAAAGGACTATTTAAAAGCCTACTGCATTTGTAAAAGCTCCTTTAAAAAGTAACAAGGAAAGGATTTCACTTATTTTGGTATCTATCTCTCTCTCTCTTGCTTTCTCTTTCTCTCTCTCTTACACACACACACATCTGAATTCACGCAGTAAAAGCTGCTACCCACATCACCACGGCCTCTCGGATGAGTCTCATCCAGGCATTGCGCTCTTCCTTAGAGGTGGCATGCACCTCATACATCTCGGGCCCGGCTGAGGACGCGCTGATCAGGAACATCCCTCGCTCCTCGTTTGCCACCTCCCGCACGATCAGCTTCTGCAGTGAGATCACTGGTGGCTTCTGGTCCTGAGACGAGAGACGGGACACAAGGCACTCAGAGTCCAAGCATGTGGTGGGAGCTTGGAGGAAAACAAACATCCCAACAACTTGTAAGTCCTATTCTTTTGCAGCCATAACTTAAGTAGCTTAATTGAGCAAATCAAGCAGGGTTTGACATATGAAACTAATCCATTCAGTGATTAATTTGAAGCACTGACAGAGAAAAAAGTGGAATTCATTTCATTCAGTTCTATTCAACTGAATCTTTCGTTTTGTCTTTCTAGACAGAAATGATTTTCTGTGACAGAAGCGGTGAAGAAATTACCACTGCAGCGAAGATGAACTTCTGGTCCTTCTCCTGGAGAAAGACCAGCAGGTCATTGAGCAGGAGGGCCAGCACATCTGGGGAGGAGCATGCAAACATGAAACCAAGTTCTGTGATGTTCAGTGAATCAGCCTTTGTCTTTAATCCCACCTCAGCACTCACAACTGGCGTCTGCTATCATAGTTGATTCAAAATGATCAGTTTATATAAGCTAATTTAGGCCAATACAAGTAACAGGAAGGAAAGGCACTAAACCACTAAACTTTTGGAACCTTACAGCTAACAGTTCTCCGTATCCAACTCTGTCAGCGCCGTCACATCTGCCCACATGTGTAATGTTAGACAGTCACATCCGACATTACATCGAACTGAAGGGTTACGAGGAGGGTGGTAGGGAGTCACTAAAAGTTCACCTCCGTTCCCCTCACCTTTGAGTCGGCCCGTGGCGCTCTTCCAGAGCAGTGGGCCGTGGTGCAAGAGCGTGTGGCCGCTAGCCAGGTCCTGCTTGCGGAAAGCCAGGCCGCTCTTCAGCCGCGCAGCGCTCTTGCCCTCCATGCGAGCCAGAACGTCCCCCAGCCACTGGCTCTGCTCACGCTCGCTGACCCTCATGTCCACGGCGGAGATGAGCTCACGCACGCCAGCGAGCGCCGACGACAGTTCTCTGTGCTCCGTAGTGCCCTCTGATGAGAAGGAGGAGCAAGAGAAGAGAGAGACAGGGAGGGTGAAGGAGTGAAAAACAGAGTGAGAAGGCAAGAGGGAGGGAGACAAGAAGAGGGGGAAGGAGAGAAGAAAGAGTGGGATAGAGAAAAATAGAGAAATAGTGAGAATAAGTGTGAAGGAGGAGAGAAGAAGTGAGAGTGCAAGAAGAGAAAGAATGAAAGGGGGAGAAGTTTCGAAAAGTAAAAAAGATCCTCTTAGATCACTTTACACCAACTCCAGTTTATACAGCATGATATCAAAGCTGTTCACTTGAAACTTAAATGTGTTTATGGGTAAATGGGATCTTGGATCATCAAGGCTTGTGAAGACACTTATGAAGACTGTACACTTAATGAAGTTATTGTTTAGTCATTTATTAATTTTGATTTGCTTTATTACTGTATATTTACGAAATCACCTTAAAATGAATAATTTAAATCTAATACATGCAAAATACCTTAACTAAAAAAAACTTCTAGCCACTTTATACATCCATTTTTTAAATTCTTGTTAATTTTCAATATCTATCAGTTCTCATTTTGAGGAGCACTTGTCATGAGAGACCAACCTTCTGTGTACTGCAGAATCCTCTCTAAGAGCACAGGATACTTTGTGATTCGCTGGGTCACCAACAAAATGCATTCTGGGATTTCCCGTCTCTTTACCAAAGAGTTACTACTCTGTTGCTATGGAGATAAAAGAGAGAGTTAGACTGCTGATTAATCATAGTGCACAAATTAAAAGAAAAAATAAATGGGCCAAAAACAAGCCCTATGCATAAATCCTATCAGTAAATTGCAAGCACCCCCTAGCCATGCTCTGTAGTGTTCTATTAAAGTCCTTCTGTGGAACAGCTCTACAGGACTGCATAGAGCTGTTCTGTGGAACAGCACGGAATGATGGATTTCCTCTGAGGTGACATTTTTCTTAGTACATAATGTGATTCACTCCATTCCTAGGATATCTCTGAGAGACGACCGGACTGTAGTGAATCTACTCACTTCTTAGCTGCTTGCTCAGTCTAGACACCCCAACAATCAGACAACCGCCCCATTTCCCAGGCAAGAGCTTTTACCTTTCTTAACATTTCCACCAGACAAATCTGTTTGGAGGTGACTCTGAAAGCTACCCACTGATGAGATGTTCCTCCTAGCGCTGACAGACTCAGGAGCTAAAGCTTCTCCAACTCTACAGCCTCATATGACTGAATGGACAACCCCTACGCGTAGGTCATGTGATCCATACTACTGCTCGCACATTCATAATCCTGCACACAGTGACCAATCAATCAATGATAGGTCTTGTGATCATTCTTTTCCAGCACAAGATTCTGTCAATTTGAGTCTGCCCTGGTTAACCAAATATAACCAGTCAATCAGCTGATCATCCTACCTGTACTCACCACCTGTAGTCACTATTGCTTGAGTAAATGTTTATCCTAGAGCCACCTCCACAGAGAACCTTTTAAATCCTAACAATGACCTGGTGCCAATTAAATATGCTGACTTTACTGCTGTTTTTAGCAAGAGCCACAGTACTGAGCTGCCCCCCCATACTATTTGTGATTGTGTTACAGACCTCACATGTTGTAGTCCTTTGCTCAAAAAAGCTAAAGACTATACTCTGTTCATCCTAGAAAAGTGCAGAGGACAGGTTCTGGAGTGCATAAGTAAATATCATGAATGGAAGACACCATTGTTACTTCAAAGGGATGTTTTGAGTACCTAGTGATGCCACACGGCAAACATTTACCTTCCGTTTTTCAGTACTTTATGGACAACATATTCTACAATGAAGTTGATATGTATCTCATTGCTTGCATACATCTACTCACTTAGCCTCACCTTGCCTTGGTGCCAGACCCCTTCTAACCAGGTTTTCACAAAGCTAACAGCCACATTCACACCCACTCCTGTTGTAAAACAGCCAGACCCTTCCTCTGTTTGATGCTGAGGTGGATGCTTTGGAGGTCAGGGTCAGAGCCTCACTCGCATCACGGGCAACCTGGAAAGCTATTTCCCTGTTCTTCTTTAGCATGAAACTAAGTCAATAGAGACATCTTTCTTTTTAATCGAGACCTTCCTCCTTAGCAGACAATATTTGTGACCTGCAAGTCTTTTCACATGTCTTGCATGCCCAGATGTCTCCTGGTGGAGCTTCTGCACCCCTTACCTGTACCATAATGGTTTTGTTCACACCTCACCATGGACCTTGTCATCTTCATGTCTGACTGTATTATCATTATCATGTCTATTATTGATTGTTCTCCAAGATTTGCCACCTACTGACCAATTGAAGTCCCTTAGTAGATGACTGGTGTTGATGCAGTGCACAGGTTTGGGATGCACCTAATGTAAAACTACAGGAGGCCATATGCTCACAACAGGTGTTTGTCAACTGCGTATGTAAACCTACCCATCTATTCCACCCTGGCAAACAAGTCCAGTGTGGTTGGATGAATGACCCACTTAAATGTACTTAAATGGACTCTAGGACTGGACACCCCTGCTCTGTATGTTTCCTCTTCAGGCTAGCACCTTGAGCATTCTTCTGTGTATGGTCCGTTACTTTGGAGCTCCACTTTTGCTCTCTGTTTCCATTTTTTCTTCTAATGCTTTTGTACCTGAGGCCTCTGCCTTTCTGTTTTTTTACTTGTCCGTACTACTGTTTTTGGAACTGCTCTGTGTAATGCTGCCTGTTTATTAAACCTTGCATGCCTTGCACTTGGATCCCCTGTCATTTATAACACAGTCGGTGGCTGTGAGAGGAAAATACTTACTTTAATAAACATCTGAAATTTCTTGTTTTGCTGCTGTAGCTCTTTGAAGAAGCTGACAGCTTCACTGTGGTGGCTGCAAAACTCTCCATACACCTGCTTCATATTCTTGGCATTTTCCTGAGTAAACTACACACAGACATTCACACACGAATGAACGCACATACATAATATATGTAATGACACATACTACTTTTACTGCAATCCAAGAATTACAAATTCAAGTATTTTTCTATAACTGTGGACCTGACCCCAAAAGTTATCTGTTAATAGTCTGTTCTAGCCTATTGTAATAACCAGACAAGCATAACAAGGTTTTACTGGTTTTAACATAGGTCACTGGATGAAAAGTGACCCCTGAGACCAGATCAAACGGGGCTGTGTGACCCTGGCTGGTGTGTTTAGATGGTTGGTATGCTGCCCACCTGATGCAGGAGAATATCACCCACACGATGGATGAGGTAGTTCCTGTCACTGTCAGGTTGGGTGGAGCTATGTTGTCGATCCCTTAAAGCTGATAGGAAATCTTTGTGCAGGAAGAGGAGTTCATCCAAACAGGGGAAAATCCGCCCAATGGTGTCTGCATCTAACGCCACCTCATCCCGCATGCCCCGCCTAAACACCTCCGCCATGATGGTCAACGTCTGCAGGTGGTGTAACTCTGTCTGCATGAGCTCTGAACAGACACACACAATGTTTAACAGTGAACATTAAGTGGATATTTCAACAAGATTTGGGGGAACTTATGTAGTTTATATTACACTAGACAATTGGCAATTTGAACTGTAATTTGTATTTCAATCCAGTTGCATTGTATTTTTAATTTGTAAAAAACTGTGACATAATTTACACGTGTTCTGAATATTTTTCATATAGAATCGTAAAAACAAGAGTATAACCACAATTTATCTTAGTACTTGTTTTCTTACTGCCAGGCATTTCTAGGTTTTATGTCTTGTACTGGGGGTAGGTAACAACTCTGTATGTGCACTTTATAAGGAAATCTGTTAAAAACAACCACATTTCTGTCTGTTTTGCTTCCTTATTTGGTGTAATGATCTTTTCAGCACTGTGTTTTTCTCATTAGATGCAATTACACAAGCTACCCTCCTGTGCTAACCGTAGATAACATCCTGTCTCTTGATGGTGTGCTTTTCCTGTCTCTGGCAGAAGGAAGGCTCCACTGCCAGACTCCAAGAGTCCACCTCCAAACCCAGCGTGTCTGCCCCCAGTGCACTGGGTAGAGCAGCATCCACCGTATCTACAGGAAAACAGAAGGGACAAAAAGGGCACTTTCTATGTCCTAGGTTTCCAATTTGATCACTGTCAATACAAAGAATGTCACTGTCTTTACCTTCCATGAGGGAGGAGTCAGTGAAGGACTCTATGCTCTGAAAGATCTCCTCTGATTGGACATTAGTCCTCCACGCAGAACAGTCACTGTCCCCTTCTGGGCTCTCAGCAAGCCTGAACAAAAGTATCAGACATATTAGAGGCTATAATACAAAAAGGATTAAAAATTCTTAATTACTGTTTCTTTAACAGTTAAAAAAGATTTCTAACCGCTCAGGAACTAGAGGAACACTCCTGGACAGAGGACAGAGCATGGGGGCGGAGTCATTTCTGTCCCGTGGACTCATCACAGGGAGTGAGGCTGAAGTAAGCATCGCAGAAGATGAGGTACTGTCACGCACCATAAAGTCTATCCAAGAAGAGTGGAAGTGAGAAAAAGAAGAGACAAAGGGAAAGAGATGAAGTTTCAAATAGACGTGACATTCAGACACATCCCAGTAGTCTTTGTTGGGCATTTGTATGGAGAACTGACTCACTCTGAGGAAGGGTGGCTGCCCTGGCCTTCACCATGGACACTGCATACTTCTCCTGAACTTTCTGTGAGGGAGAAGAGATATATTAGATCCCCCCTGAACTGTCTCCCTTCTCCTCATAGTTATAGGACAGGTGAACACACCCACAGACCCCCTGTGCACTTTTCTGACCAAGAATGGGCAAATGTGTTACTGTTTTTGGCTTAAACATTAAACTGAGGGTATCTCTGAGGTTTGGTTTTGCCAAACACACACACACACAAACACCCACACACACCCACACAAAGGCACACACATTTTTTATATGTTAGGACCTGTGTTAATATGTGTTTATATCTAATGGTATTACCTATAAGAATAATAAGAACTTTCTAAGCCTAACCATTATCAATATTTTGTCCCTTCAGTTTCAAAAATGAAATGCATTCACTTTTTATCTGAAACATATTTTATCTGAAAAACAAACACAAACACAGCGTACCTTGAGGCACTGTATTGCAGAGTCTTTACAGCCCTTATGGATGGTCACAGTACAGTCTAGGAAGACACAGGCAAACCAAAGCACAACACACCATGACAGGTTCAAACACGTTGATTATTATACCAAGTGACAACTTATTTGATTTTGATGACTTGCAAATATGGTCTTACCATCAAAAAAAGATGGCAGTCACAAACACATTTAACCACTGAACACACTAAAAAGGAAAGCTGCATTTCTCAATGAGTCCAGCAAAGTGGCTGACAGCTACAGTCAGAGAAGAAGAGAACCAAGACAAGGACTCACTGGTACAGTGGAGGGTCTCTTTACCAGCAGTGAGTTTGTTGCATACATCGCAGACCGCAGGCCCAGGAGTAGACCCGACTGCCAGCTGGTGACTGTTCGCCTGCTTCTCCTTGGCCTCTCTCTCCTTCCATTTGCCCTTTGAGAGCCAAGAAAGGGCCATGAGAGCATGGGGAGGCCGTCCTGCCAATGCCAGAGGCACCCGCAGTTTCCTGCCCCTCCCCTCGCCATGCCGCGCCAGGCAGGCAGAAAGGGTGGCTTAGCGAGTGCTGGGGGCAGTCTGGGTTCAGGAACTAGGTAGCTGTCAGTGGGGGTCGATGGGGTTAATAATTAAAAAGTAAAAGGCCTCTGGGCAGGTGATTAGTCATCGTGTCCTGGAAACGCCGGCCCGAGCACAAGGCAGTGTTAACCTTCCTACCATATATGGCAGTGGCGCCTAGGCTGTATATGACTTAGAGACCTGTCTAGCATATGTGACTGTGAGACCCAGCATCTCAGGCTATATATACACACAGCACCGTATATACTGTATACTGTATATGGTGTGACGTGTATAGGGCCTCGTGTGTGTACAGGCATGCTCACCTTGCTCTTGTTCCGTGTGCTGTACATGCAGCTCTTGATGAAGCTGAATGTCCGGCTCACTTTGTGCTTCTCCGACTCCATCTTGGATGGGATGATGTATCGGTCCCACTCCTCCTCTTGGATTCTGAACACACATTTACATTATGGATGTCCAGCGAGAACACAGAACTGGAGCTTTGCACTTCCAAGCTGGATTCACTGGATATCGAGTTAACTGGTTTGGTTTAGGTGCCGACTGGCATTTCTGAACTCGATCCAATATTGGCTCCTAGCTTGAATCGGCCAGTTGCCATTGTTTTTTTGCATGATTTTATTTTTGTGTTTTCTATATACTCAGATTTGTTCTAAATGTCTTTTTTTTCTGATGTCTTAAGGACTCAGAACACATTTCATTGTCTCTAATGACCCAATACAAGGGCTTCTGATTTCAGCTTTTGCAAATAAACGCAGAGAAGTTATAGAACCATGTGGTTCCATATTGGTTCTTCTATTGTATTTTGACTTGTGTTAACATTTTAAGATGAAACCAATTTGCATTAGCCTGCTGCAAACTGGTTGATATTTACCACTGTACTGTTCCAAATGAAAGTTACCTTTATGAACCCATGTTATCTCGCTAACTGAATAAATCCTGCTTGGTAATAACGATCATTCCAACACACTCATCTTAGTAGCATCAGCATGCACATTACTGTGATTTAACGATGACACATCTTTCAGCAGTTCATAATGCAGGGGTTAGTGTGGTTTCAAAAGTGAAAGCCTCACTCTGTGAGCAATCTTACACATGCCGCAGGCCAATTAGAAATAAGTCTTTGCACTTTTGCTTTTAGAATAATGGAATTTTGTGAGAACATTCTCAGTGCTGGGTGCATTTTGTACATAAGTCTTACAAAGAAATATTGCTTTAATAGCTTTAAAGGTTTTTAATAGCTTAAAAGCAAACTGGTTCTACACATGTAGCTATGAAAGCTACTCATAAAATAGCAATTATGGTACTTCATGATGGAAGGTTTGATATTTGTTAGGTGTGCCTCTAAGCCAGAGGGTGCATTCTGGGTATGGTAGAGAGAGGACATGGACATTAGAGTAGAAGCATAAGGGGGTCATGCCAGCCGGGGGACACTGGGGGCACATGGCAGTGACGTACTCTTTGAGGAACTCGGAGAGCGTGAGGTGCTGGAGGGAGTCACCCAGCTCCACACTGGTTTCATCATCAGCTGACTGGGAGCGTCTATGGAAGCTTACCTCCCTACAGTGGGTTTGAATACAGGTCTGAATGGGCATTGCACCCTCTCTCCCTCTCTTACACATAAGACCACACACACACACACACACAGACGTGTGCACACACCCTTAATGCTACAACCCTCCCCAGTCTCATAAATGCAGAAATTCTCCACCAGATGGCGGAACTGTACAGGAAAGAGAAAGCCACAAACACAACAATCCAGAGTAAGAGAAATTAACAGCCATGTCTGGCATCCACTAGAGCGCACAAGGTTCTAGGTCCATTGTCACACTTTGCTGCACCATTCCTGTCCTGCTTGAAAAGGCCATGGATGTTTTCTGCAGCCTTCAAACCTTATGACAGGAAGTGCACTGTCTCCAGGCAACCCTTGTCACACTGCCACTGGAGAGTCCCATAATCCCGGTCGATAGCTCATGGTAAAAGTGAAAAGTGAGGGCACAGTGGGACGAGAGGCATGTCTTTACCTTTTCTCTTGCAGCTGCTCGGTTAAGCTGAAAGTCCGCTGCTCTGTTGAAAAGAGGTCAGACAAGTTCACTTAAAAAGGAGGTTGTTTACAGCAGCATTTCTCAGTGAATACTTCACAGGTTTTTCCAAAGAATCAAAGTTTTTTATTTTTTTAGTATATTTTTGATATATTAAAAATGTCCTTCAAGAGGGACGAAAATTAGGATCAATGTTGTACTCTTTTAGGATCAATGTTGTAATTTCTGGTGCAAATCCTACCTTTAAGCAAGTTACGTTCATTACAGCGACTAACCTTTTAGCCACAACAGATTTCTTTAACTGAGTTTAAATGAATGTTATGTGTATCTCAAAGAAATTAGAGTGCTAATAAGATGCCCAAAAGCAGGCTGTGCACACGAGACAATGCAGCCAAAAATAATGAAGGTTACAAAGTGAAGAGACGTGCAACAGTGGAACTGTGATTTTAGTACCACAACCACAAGTACAAGCACAGCAAGCCATGAGTAGTACTCCGTCGCGGGGGGGGGGGGGGGGGGGGGGGGGGGGGGGGGGGGGGGGGGGGGGGGGGGGGGGGGGGGGGGGGGGGGGG